>JAMKCH010031688.1:0-17651 GCA_023653785.1 Ophioderma brevispina | reverse complement strand
CTTTCGGTCTCATTATACATTTTAAGCCAATCTTACAAACTTGACCCACATGACCTTTGACCCCTGGTATGTGACCTTTGACCGCCATCAGCAAATGGGGGATCCCATGTGCATCTATGACTCAACGTTTGGTTTTAATCCATCAAAGTATGCAGAAGTACAGGCAAATGTATGTTAACCTTTTCACATTCAATCAAGAGACAAACAGGGTACAAACTGATCCCTCTGTTCCTGCCTTAAGGAGGCGACACAAAATGGGACAGCAGCCCAATAGGTTGTTCCAATACGTGAAGAAGCAAATATAACTGACCCTAACATGTTAGGTGACCCATGAATGACCTTTGACCTCACAAAAAGGACAGGGGTCCCTTGGCGCAATATATAGCATACCAAGTATGACACTGATCCACCCATGCCACTAACAGCTCTACAGTAAGTTGGGAAAGTGTAACCCAAAAGGTGTATAATAGAGCCATATGACCTAATGACTTGACCTTCATTGTTACCTCACATAAGACCCGTGTTCTATGTTACGCATAGCAAGTATGAACTTTATACATACTAAAAAGCAGTAGAAGTTAGGTTGAAAAGTGGGCCCCCAAAGGGCGTCTACTAAATATAAATGTTTGACAGTAGGACACACAAATGGCGACTTTTGCTGATTGTATTCAGAGGACCTAAAAAAAAAAACAGCGAGTGTAAACTTGCACGATTCACCTGGCAATGTGGCAGAGTAACAATGTTGGTTAGTACCAGTTGCAGGGCCATCAAATTCAGATGAAAGAAAGATCACAAAATCTGTACAAAGGAAATGAAAGCCTAACCAACTGGGAACTGACCGCCAGATGACCTTTGACATCAAAAATATGAATGAACCTGTATTGAATGTTGACACAAGCTAAGGTTGTAATTTTTCAAAGACGACCTAAAAATGACAGCTCAACCCAACGGAACATGACCTCAGTGGACTTTGACCTTGGTCTATGACCTTTGCATCATCGACATATAAAGGAACTCCTACTGCACCTTCATCCCAAGGTGATTCAAATTGGATCGCTATTAAGCCCAAATTAATTGGGTCTCGTAGTAGTTGCAAAAATATTGGCGAGACGCAGTCGAGCCCATATTTTAAAACTCCTAGCGGACAAATTTATATTTGGGCGTTAAATCGTCCAATTTATAATTATCATGGTTTGGATACGATATTTCACAACACTTGGCTCCTCAAAAATGATAATGGTTTAAATCGTAGACGTTGAAAAACGAAACCTAACCAAACTGGAAAACACATATGGACTTGTGCGCTCTCGCAAAATCCCCCTACTGCTTTTCAATCCAGGGTGATAACAAAATCCACTACTGCATTCAAGCCAGGAGGTAAAAACGAGACTCTGTTGCCCCAAAATTACTGGCTCACAGATAATAAGGCATGTGCAGGTGTAATTAGGCAAGTACAGTGGCTGATTTACAGTTACTTGAAATGATCAGATAGGCTATTACATGGGTTCTCAACAGGCGGCCCGCGGCCAGATCCGGACCGCGAAGCTTGGTGGTTGTTGCCTTGAAACAGTGTTTGAAAATATACAGCAAAATAGCAAAGAGGGTGCATTCTGGCCCGCGAGCAGGAATATTTGAAGGGTACAGCCGGCCAGGCCCGCGAGCCAAAATGTTGAGAACCCCTGGTATTATATACACACAATTAACACTCACATGAAATGGTTGATGATTGATTGAATATTTTTTGTTTCCAGGGAATTTGATGGAATTCATTGATTTTTCAATATTTGGATGCGTTGTTATGTATATTCAATTCTGGACAAGCAAATTATGAGAAAAAATGTGAAAAATCAGATTTGAGCATTTTTTAAAATAAAGTTTTTTTTTACTACAAACACAATGTTAATTACATGCTTGATAACCTTAATGTTTGAACATATCAATGTGTTCACATAATATGATAGAACATAACCAAAGGTGTTTTTTTTTTTTTTGATAACGCCACATTGATTGGTGAGGATTTTGACCACCACTTTACTCCTGGAGTATGTTTTTGGCCAATCGTTCCGGAGCGGCAATATCATATTTGGGTTCGCTGATTCACAACAGCAGCATTGAATTTATTCTGAAAGGTGTCAAGGAGTAGAATTGCAATTCTGGCACCACAATCCTCGCAAAACATCAAGTCATGCTTCCATTAGGTAAAAAAGTTTTTACTTCAACCAGATGTACTTGTCCCCTTCATAACAACATGTAGTCCCATTTTCTCAGCACTAGTCATTCTATGTTACAAGATGATTCCAGGTTGATGAAAAAAGTTAATGGCCAAACAATCGAGGCCCCGTTTTCAGCTTTGAAAAAAAAAGTGATACAGAGGGTACATGTGGTCCGTGCGGGTTAGAGGTAATGTGCGTTCCAGTGGATACAACGACGACTCATGACCCAAAGGGCCTGGGTTCGAGTCCCTCGAGGCCAAGGTGTTGACATTTGGGCAAGGCACCTGCTTTACCTCGCTTGCCTTCTCCACCCAGGTGCAGAATGGGGAGCTGTAGGAATATTGTCCAGTGAGGCAACGCCCAAAGTATGAGTATGCCATGGGCATTGTAAGGCAGCTGACATAGTCTAGTGGCCGCGGAAAAAGTAATAGTAGAGGCGTAATATGACAAAGCGTCCTATAAACCTTGAAAAAATTCTAATCAAAGGACTCTTTGTATATTCTGGTAGGTAATATATAATAATACCAAAACATTTTGTCCCGCCTTTTATGGTTGATGCGTGCGTCAGATAAGCAAGGTCAAAGGTCAACGACCTTTGTACGCCTATGATGGGCTTATAACTGTCATCCAATGGCCTAGAAGCAAAAAGATGGGTGGTCATACCATGTTTTGGTGGTCCAATGAAAACACAATAAAAACAGTTTTGAGCTCACAATTAAAGTCATATTCTATTTTTAACATAGAAAGCACTTGTAATAAAATTTTGCATTTTCTCAACATAAATTAGCCAATTGTCAGTTTGTACAAGTATCAAATAAACCAAACATTGACCATAATCTATAATGAAAAGAGCCAAAATACTATTGTAAAAATTTGTCCGCCTTAGTTGCGGCGGTGGGTCGATATCAAGGTTCCAAAGGTCAATGACCTTTATAAAGCATGGATGGGTCATATCTGCTCAGCCATTGGCCTAGAAGCAAAAAGGTGTGTCTATACCCTATTTTGGGGGTCAATAACAACAATTAAACATATTTTTAGGCTTACAAATGAGCCCAACATTGCAAGTGTTTTCTTTTCAACGTAAAATTAGCCAATTCGTCAGGTCGGTACAAATTATAAAAACAACAATATTGACCTTAATGTATATAATAATGAAACAGCCACAATATTATGGTCAAATCAGTGCATACTGTTCTTAGATCCTCGAATGATGAGTCATGTGTGATTGATAGTGTAAAAACCAATTACCAGCGCTAAATGAGCCAACTCCCGAATAGTAGTCGGGACATGGTACACACCAAATATCACGACCAAATCAAGCGGCGCTGTGATTCGACCTTCGCAAAATGTTTCTCTTAAAAAAAACTCCAATGAGCCTTCTTGCAGGTGGAGAAACCAATTGCGTGAGCACCCATAAGGAGTGGAAGGTTAAGTATCACATTCAAGTGACGCCCTCTCACTCTGAGAGGGAAAATACATGTCTAGTGCTGGCTTCTCCTTCCACAGCCTTTTACTTTTGCACAGAATTTCACTGCATGGCTTAATCGGGGGCGGAAGAAGGTCGCAGAGGTAAGCCAACGCAACGACAACCCCGTCAAAGCCACACCTATAGTCGCCTAATGCCTCTGGGTCAGATGCTTAGGTCGATCAGACAAGAGGGATTGGACGGCGAAACCCCCCGCGCTGACTAACACATGCATTAAATAGACTTGTTGGAAGATGGAAGTAGAAATCCAACCGACATTGTCCAAAATGTCTGAGAAGAAGGCCCTTTATAGGAATGCCCAGGAGGAAGCGTGAGCTCGAACATCATATGCCCTATCCAAGAAGCCAGTCAACCAATCATGGTGTTTTGTGTGCATTACAGATGACTGAGGAAATCCAGCTAGCTCAATGTGTCATTTGCTGCAGGCTTCTCTGAGCTGTCTACAATTCCGGTCTGCAACTATGGTGAGACGTGGCAGAAACACCGATTTCGGGGTAAAAGAAAGAGTCTGATTCTTGGCCAAAAAGCCTGCATGTGGAAGAATAGAGACCTCCTTGCGCTCAAAGCGGTGATGGGCCTCGTCCGTAGACGAGGCATGTATATCCGACGAACCCCCTATGACCACAAGCCACAGCCACAAGTTACAGTCACTAGGAAGTTCCAGAAGACTAAGCTTTCGGTTGGGTTTAAACTGTTCCGACACCAAGAATTGCAAGACCAATGGCAAATCCCACTCCAGAACAAGGCTACGAACCGGGGACGATCCGTAAACATACCCTTCACCAGATTGGACAAGAGGGGACTGAAAGAAACTGTCATGATATCACCGAGCCCTTTACGGGTCTGGCCTGTGGCTGTTCGGTAAAAAAGAAACCTCGGACAGTCAGGACACTAAGGTAAACCCACTCCTGAAAGACTTCCTTGAGGAAATTGCCAACCTGGTCTACGGTCTCAGAAATTGCATGGATCGAACTCTCTATCGGCACACCTTGCATGGTAATCCTATGATGCTCTAGTGAATTTGCCTGAACAGTGAGCATGGCAGCCTGTTCAGAAAGTCCCACGTCAGTGTAAAGTCTGCAGAAATGCACCAGACAGGTTCGGAGCATGGGTCGTGCGTCGGCTGGAGGACCTCTTACCAGGTCCCCTCCCTTTGGAAGATGGATCTGTTCCCTTACAAGCAGATCTAGCGGCCTGGGAAACCACAGCTGCCGTGGCCATAATGGGCTTCCAAGGACCAGGCAGTCTCGAGACAGAGCCACTCGAGGACTTTTGGGATCATGGCAACCTGGAGAAGCTATGATCAAGCATAGGCTATCAATCCTGACCGGTCCGCTGCCATGGCGTCCCGTTTGACTGCCCGGGGATCCGGGCTCCAAAAGTAGGCCCCTAATGTGCCACAATCTGACGATTCATGACTGAGGCGAACAGATCCACGTGTGGACGGTCCACCATCTAGAAGATTGTGCGGCAAACTGCAAAGTAGAGCTGCCACTCCACCGATGCCCCTCTGACTTTTGGCTGTGTCTGGGATTAGGGACCCTCCTGGGAGACTGTTCGCAAACATTTGTCCACTCCCGAAACACGGGAGGTTATCAGCCCGATGTCCCAATATCGGAACCACCCGAATAGCCGAAGAATCTCCCTGCATAGGCTGGGACTGATTACACCCCCTTCCTGTTTTATATGTCACCACCTCATATTGTCGCACGCTGACAACAATTACCTTCCCCCGACCACGGCGAGTCAGTGCCGCAATGCCAGAAGACGGCGAACAACTCAAAGACGTTTATGTGTTGATGTATCCCGAGGTGTCGCGGCCTGCCCCGAAGAGATAGGAGGTGAGCCCCCCCAACTGAAACGCATCCGTCGTCAGGGTGTTTAAACGCATCCATTGTTAGGGTGTTTGATAGGTCATAGGTAGGCTGAATGGAACTCCTTGCCTCCTATGATGGCAAAGTCCCCATTGAAGGTCTGAGGTACTTTCGTCTTCCTGGGGGAGGAATGTGGGTGTTTACCACTGCCACCAATTTTTCATCCTTCCAGCTAAAACACATAAATTTGAAACCTAATGGCTGCATCTTATATTGGGACCATCATTTGCTTTCATTTTAGCACAAAATAATCTGTTATGCCACCTTACTTTGATAGTGGAAGACAAGACTCAGTTTTTGGAGGAAGGGATGGTCTGCCCACCTTATAATATTTTTCTTTCAACGTCCATCAAAAATCGAATGTTTTATGCACTTCATACCTCCTGTGTATGTTACAACACTTTATTTTCCTTTCTAATTCCCCCAAAAACTAGAGATTAACCGATCCAGGGTTTCCTATGCCGATCCGATGGCCGATACTTTTTTGTCGTATCGGCCGATCCACCGATCTGATCCGATGGTTTGCCCTAAATGTTAAAGATCGACCAACCCTAGTGAGTACTAGTAGGAGTTGCATGTGGTTCAACTTTTTAAACATAGGGCCTATAGGAATTAGCGACAATGATTATAATTAATAAATCTGGTGGTCCACATTTGCTACAAGTTCCGATGAGGTATTTTGGAAGATAAGGTTATCTTTTACTTACCAGAATTTGCTGTAAAAATAAAAGGACCACCAATCAATAAGCGGCATGTAAATTCCCGCAAAATCCTTCCTGTCACTGAGTTCATCGACATATCCAACCATCATGCTCGTTTTAAATTGAAGATTTCTTTATTATGATTGCATTCAAAATGATTGCGTTCAATTTAATACTCCATCCCTTTTTGTTACAATTATACTGTAATCGCCGGCCTTCACGTGCCGTCCATCCCAAGGTCAGGCCGTCTAAATCCTCTAATATGCTTGACAGTTGACAGAATGCGAAGAACTTTGCGGTAGACGGCTCTATAGTACTATAGGTTTACATTGCGGTAATGGCGAAAACTTATTTATGCAAATATCTTGTTCACCAAGAACAATTTACAAAACAATTGTATTCCTCATTCTTCATCAATTGTATTATTTTTTAATGATTGTTTCCCCGTCATTTTCAATTTAACATATGTTTTGTCATGGTAGTATAACCCGTATACCCCCCATACCGCAGGTCCCCGCATCAATCTCAAATGACTAATGGAATCCCCCGGGAAAACCCGTGCAGGACAGCTGCATAGAATAGCGATTGCATGAGCTGACCTTTACATATCGCTTTTTCCTCGCAGGGCTGTGAAATTCATTGACCTGATCTCCTTATTCTTTTTATGTATTCATAATAATCCAATGAGAGCATGGGGATTTGAGGAAGATAGCCAGCGCCACATCGCCTTGGGTAACTAGCGTTATCCCCCCGGGGCATGAGCTATGTCTATGCAAATTGATATTCATTCTTAACCACAACTCTGCGCTCATGTTTGGCTCGTGTATCAAAACCTACGGCGGTTCGAATTATGAGCTTGCATATTAGTGAGCCTATGACGTACGCATATAGCACATTGTTGGAAATGTGTTTTGGCTGCTCGTCAATCCCCAGAGCTAAACACCGATCAAAAATGTTTAATTTATCTGATCTCAGTGCCACCTAGTTGAGGTGTTCTCGTTTTTAATCAAATTTTCTGACCCTCTCTGATTCAAAAAAATCCATAAAAGACCTATGATTTTTATCTTATGTTCATTCTATCATCTATGGCTGTTATTGTGTTAACGTTAGCCTCTCAGACTCCTCAACGCATAATCTGAAATTTAGATATTTTTTGCATTCTTTGTCACAACTCATACACTGTGGGAAAAATACTTCCATATACCGCCGTAAAATCAAAACATACTTTCTGCTGATCCCCTTTTCTTTTCAGCACACCGACATGCAATGAAGGAGAATGGAATGAAATGAGTAGCACCACGAGTTTGGTAAAGCTAAGATATTAAATGTTATGTTCTAAATGCAAATTAGTACTGAGAATTAATTGCAGTCCGCACATGTTTGACAAAACAAGTTAAAATTAGTCGCTTCTACGTATTTATTATGACACTGTTGGTGCTGTAAACCAAATATAGCCACTGCAAGTGAAACGACACCTAACAAAATATGTTAACAAAAGCGTTAGAAACTTGAATTTTCGCGTATGTTGGTACTCTGCTCAAGGATTTTCACTGTTCAATCAAATTGAAGGCTTTGAAGCACTAACAGATACAAAATCTAAAGCATAATTTTTTCTCAGTTCAACTTTATAACGACATTTTCCGTTGGAGAGCAGCTGTCTCCTGTGGCCTGTCATGCGGTGTAACTTAGACAGGACCATGACAGTTGCAGTATAGCTGAATTTTGAACCGCCTTGAAGTTGAGATTGTGATAGTACATGTAAATACCTAAGTGACTGTCATTAGCCTACGTTTTCTCATGTAGGCTATAATTATGATCGCTTAAAAATACATTTAGTTTAAAAATCAGTTCGAGCAACTTGTGTTTTCCAACTTAAAAACTTGGAAAATATCCATTATACTTTTGTCCCTTTCTTTCATTCCATAAACGGTTTTGTGTGATCGGCAAGCTCTGACATATTTTGGCCGATCCGATTTTTGCCGATTTTCGCAAAATCGGCGTGGGGTGGGGGTGGGGGCCGCCGATCCGATGTCCGATACAAATACGGGTTATCTCTACCAAAAACCAAGCAAAATCACACATTCCTGTACTTTTAACTCAAAATAGAAATCGGCTATTTTTAGCAACAATCGGAGAAATCAAGTTTCCCATGATTATTACTTTCATTAAAACATTACTATGACGTCAAATGGCGGACTATGGAACGTTTTTGATTAAAATGGAAAAGAAGAGGACTGATACCCAATCACCGTAACAAAAATCAAAGGGCAGAGCTTTGTACTAAGAAACCAAGAAGGTCTTAACCATCACCTTTAAAATGGTTCAGGGGGACGAAGTTTTAAGTACAATTTCATGCCGATAGCTGCATATATTTGAAAATCAAGGAAGGGTGCATTGGATCATTTTCCTATATGATAAGGGTGTTTGGTGAACCCAAAAACCTTGGTATAGACACCTCATTTTGCTTTTAGACCAATGGTGAGGAGTTATGATCAATGATATGCCTTATAAAGGTCATTGACCTTTGACCCTTGAATATCGCCAACGCAGCTGCCCGAAGGCCGGACAAATTTTTGTCATAATAATTCACATATTAGCCCTACAAGAATATACAAGAAGTCCTTTATTAGAATTTTCAAAGGTTGAATCGCATATGGCCTCTACTAAACATAACCTTCCATCACAGAATTGCACATGTGATCTGTATAATATAAGTGACAATTATCTATATCATATTCTATAATTTATTTTTTTGTAGGCCAGATATCCAAATTAGCACACAGGGTACACGAAAGAACGTTTTGAACCCAAAATGTTGGTGATGATACAAAAGCCATTGTCAAAATCAGGTAGGCTTAGCCTAGCCAGTCAAGGCTCGGTCTCAGAATGGTATACTGGGCAATACGTACGCAATTGGTACATGATCAGCTCCAATATCCAAGTCTCATTTTAGATCAGGGCTATAGCTACGCCGGCCCGGCGGCGGCGGCCATGTCCGGCAACTGCTCCAACCGAACGGCACAGGAGGTCATTGGGAGGTGCCGCCAGGCACTTCAGGGAATAGAAAAAATTACCACCTAAATCGGCAAAAAACTCATAGTGGTCCATATGTGCCAAAAGTTATAAACATTTCAGATTTACAACGGCACTCAGAGTAACATAGCTATAAACCCGTTTCAGAACCCACAATCAGCTTTTTCTTTCTTCCTCAATCTCATCTGCATCAAAATCCTCAAATTTGCATCAGAATTTGAATCACAAAAGGTCTCTTGACAAGTAGTAGCACCAAAAATCAATAGTATAAACTATTACTTGCAAAGTCCAAATAATAAACGTTGCAAAAGTTTAAACATAAAAACATACGAATAAGCTAAATAATTTTATTCGTAAATCAAAACGTGAAGAACTCATATACTAATTTCAGTCCGTTGCGGAAAAAAAAAAAAACAAAACCATATGCCAACACCTGGAAAACAATCAATGCTATTATTGGACATATTAAACCAATCGCAACAAACAAATTTAAAAGATGGACACAGGTGAAACAATACCTGACCCAAATGCATTCAACTGAATTAATGTAGGATTTTTTTTGTCATATTGGTCCCAACTGGCTACAATAATACCACATTCTGGCAAAAATACTTGTATCTGGTGACCAATACAAGAGTCCTACTTGCCAACAATTTGGAAGAGGATTCCATCAAAGTGTCAGTAATTCATCAAAACAAAGGATTGCATTGGAAATATAATTTGTTAAGAAAGTAATTAACCCTAGCACAGCCTAAATCTCACCACAACTCACTGTGTTAATTGAGTCGGGAAAGTAGCGTACGTCATCAAACCAAGACTCATATGGGGCGCATGGACGAAATGCTGCCGTGCCAGCGACAAAAACCGCCAGTAAGCGTGCTACCCAGGTAGTCATGGGGCTTGGGCCCGAAGGCCCGGGTTCGAATCCCACCCAATGTGCGACTTTTCTTGTTCCCCTCTTCCTTCCCTCACCTCCTTCAGTTCATCCCCGGGAGATAGGCTAGAACCCGACATCAGGGTTAGGGTTATGGAAATACTAAGCCTCTTACCATGGTATTTAACATTTCCATAGTACCTGAGGAACTACCCTTAAGTGACCAAGGGGTTTTTCAATCCGTTGTGCACGTTTAATTGTTGCTTTATGCTCAAATTTGCAGATTAATGGCATAACTGATGCTTAACATGACTTTCAAATGGTAAATTGTGCATTTTAAAGAAACCTTGCGCAAAACTATTTTGCTGCAGCATGTACCTAGAAATTATATAGGAAACCACTTGTCCCCGAGGGAATTTTGCACGAATTTATACCACCTGTAAGGATCATAAGACAACCCAATCAGCAATAAAAATGAGATTGTTATTGTGGTGCAAATTAGGGCAAAACTGTTTTCCAAACACGCGAAAATTGGAACAAAAAGACGGAAAATTCAAAGTAGCCTTACGCTTACATCAAAAATTTTGAAAACTTCCTTTTATGTTGATATCTAGTCTAGAAACCCAAATTACTTATTTTAACCACACCACATTTTTTAAGGGATCCTGTTTTTTTTACGGGTGTTGCAAATCCACGTCATTTTCCCATAGAGTGTGCAGTAACGGTTTGGCAACGTATATGAAATTGTTTGTTTTCAGCACAATAAAGGGTTAATTACTTTTAATGTTAACTAATCATTGTTTACTTACATTTTATGTGTGAACTGTTTATTTTCAGCCAAAAAAATTTGCTTTGTTTCTTCGGTTTCTTAGTCCTTATTTTTAAAAACATTCTCAATGACTTCCCTTAGTGCCCAATGGGGGTCCATGACCCCCACGAACTCATTAACGGCTTGGCCGATTTTATTATTTTGTTATGACAAAAGCGCATTTAAAAGTCGAAATTACAAAAAATTTTGGCGCAAAAATCCCCCTCGTAAAGCGGCCAGCCCGCGAACAAATTTGGGGTCCCTAGGTCCTGGTCACTTAATTGTTAAAATAGCAAAAGTAGTGCCATTTGCTAAGAAAGAGGCCCGTGATGTGTTCTCCAATTATCGTCCTGTCTCTGTACTACCTAGTTTTTCAAAATACTAGAAAGATTTTTTTCAACAGATGTTTCATAGTGATAACAAGATATACTTAATAAAAACATTTGGCTTCCGCCCACAGCCATTCACTCACCTGGCATTTTGAACTGGTGATAAAGTTTGTAATTCGTAGTATATATGAACATACAGTGAGTATCTTTTTATCTATCGAAAGCGTTTCGATCCTATTGTACAAATTAAATATATGGTTCAGATGTTAGTTTTAAAATGGTTCAAAAAATTATTATTAGCAAAAGAAACCAGTATGTTTCATATCAATCCGCAAAATCTGATTTTCACACAGATTTGTATGTGGAGTCCCGCAGGGATCCATTCTGGGTCCTCTGTCAGCATTTCCGATAACCCGAGCTCCTGAGTCTTCACTCTTGAATGTTCACTCTCACACATGGGAAACACTCCCAGAGAGTGATTTTTTCCACTCTTGGGATTTGACCAAGAAAAATTGCTGGGCCTCCAGCTTCCTAGGACTCATTTTCATCATCCCAAACAATAATGAACATGCCTTCCTCGACGGCACTTTCACCCGACCTTTACGAAAAAGTCGGAAATTTGAGGCCTCATGGCAGCACAATGGGGAACCTAAAGGCTCTAAAATCAATATAAGACATTATCAAGTGCATCTCCAATTTGATTGTTAACCCTTTTTGTCGGGTCACCTAGCGACCCTACTATAGAAACCACTGCTTCTCAAATTGCGAATGCGTCTATTTCTATTTGAAGGTCATTCCATTAAGTTCCATTTATGAAAAGAGCGTACGTATACTATATAATTTTGGAAGTTTTTTAGTGTTTGGTTGTGTTAATTCGATGCAATTTCAGACAAGAATAACATCATTGCATGTTTTAAATTGCCTTAAAATAAAAAAAGCATTTTTATGATTTAGTCCTGTGAAGACGTGCTTTTTGATGGGAGTTGGGTTACAACGTTGCAGGATAGATAAAGGGTGATTAACAACTAGGATAGTTATAAATAAAATTAATCATGCACGTAGAGTTTACTACGTAATGATTGAGGCTTATTACCTGTATTGTGTTGATATATTACGAGTTTTTGGTAACATCTTCTTTGAAAAACAGAAGGTGGTAACCTAAATTAATTAACGCTTAAATTTGAGGAGTTCGGTTTGTTGCGCCCAATTGGGCTTTTTTCTATTTTCTTTATTTGGAAATGACAGGAAGGTGGTCACCTCTGGTATTAATGCTTCTAATTGGGGCTTCCGTTTTATCAAAATCCCCATTTTTGGGCCTAATTGGGCGGTTTTTCCCATGTTATTTATTGACATGATAGGAAGGTGTACCTATGTTAAATTAATTAAAGCTTATAAATTGGGGATTTCAGTTTTTAAACATTTTGCGCCCTAATGGGGCGTTTTTTCCTATTTTCTTATTTGAACTGAGATAGAAGTGTAACTAATGTTAACTTAAGCTTATAACTTGGGGATTCAGTTTTAACACATTTTGCGCCCATTGGGGCGTTTTTTTCTATTTTCTTTATTTGAAATGACAAAGGTGTAACCTATGTTAATTAAACTTATACTTTGGGATCCAGTTTTAATAATCACATTTTGGCACCCAATTGGCCCGTTTTTTCTATTTCTTATTTGGAATGATAGAAGGTGTACCTATGTTAAATTAAGCTTACAACTATGGGGATCATTTTTAATTTAACCCATTTGCGTCCCAATTGGGGGCGTATTTTTTCTATTTTCTTTATTTGAAATGACAGGAAGTTGTAACTATGTTAAATTAAAACCTTATAACTTGGGGCTTCAGTTTTATCACATTTACCGTCGCACACAATTGGGCCCGTTTCTTTTCTATTTTCTTCTATTGAAAATGACAGGAAGGTGTAACTATGTTTAAATTAAAGCTTATAACTTGTGGGGCTTGCCAATTTTAACACATTTTGCGCCAATTGGGCGTTTTTTTCTACTTCTTCTTTATTTGAAATGATATGAAGGGGTAACCTATGTTAAATTAAAGCTTATAACTTGGGGATTCAGTGTAACACATTTTGGCCCCAATTGGCGTTTTTTCTATTTTCTTTTTTAAAATTGACAGGAAGGTGTACACCTATGTTAAATTAAAGCTTATAACTTGGGGATTCGTTTTAACACATTTTATAAACTTTGTTAAATTAAAAAAAAAAAAACATTGGGTCGTATTTTTCTATTTTCTCTTTTATTTGAAATGACAGGAAGGTGTAATCTATGTATAAATTAAAGGCTTTAACTTGGGGATTCATCTTTAACACATTTTGCGCCCAATAGGGCCGTTTTTTCTATTTTCTTTATGTTGAAATGACAGGAGGTGTAACCTATTTAAATTGACAGCTTACTAACCTTGGGGAATCTCAGTTTTAATAACTTTTGCGCCCAATTGGCGTTTTCTATTTTCTTTATTTCAAAATGATTGCGGGTGTAACCTATTTAATTAAAGTTTATAACTTGGGGATTCAGTTCTTAAAACATTTTTGCGCCCAATTGGGCGTTTTTTCTATCTTCTTTATTTAATAATGATAGGAAGTGATAACCTATTTAAATTAAAGTTTATAACTTTGCGGATTCATTTTTAAAAATTTTGCGCACCAATTGTGGGCTTTTTTCTATCTTCTCTTATTTGAAATTTCAAAAAGGTGTAACCTATGTGGGGATTCAGTTAACATTTTGCGCCCAATTGGGCGTTTTTCTATTTTCTTTATTTGAAATGACAGGAAGGTTGTAACCTATGTTAAATAAAGTTAGACGGATGTGCGGTCAAATGTCACACACCAAGGTCCAAAGGTCACCGGAGATCAAGTTTGTCAACAAGGTGATTGTTTCTATGCATCTTATGCTCATGTATCAAACATATACTTTACATTCAATTTATGAATTTCTTTTTATCATTTTCTGTAATAAAAGTGCAACTTAAACTATAAAAACCATCGACTCCTTTAAATGCTTTTTAGTGTTGTTCTTATTTCTTGTAAAATTATGCTGGCGACCCGACACAGGTTTTTTTAAATGACTTGTTTTAATAGTGCCGCTGCGCTAGGCCCATCACACACACATTGCCGATCTGGCACGTGTCCATGAAGGTGATTCTTAAGACAAAGTAGTATTGAAGTCTCTATAAAATCTCTTGTATAAATAGTTCTATGGTGTTTTTATGACATTTTCTTAGTAAATTGGAAGTAATCTTATTTAATCATGGCTCGTGGATACCTAGCGAGGTGATATGATCATAAGAAGGGCTAGCTAGAATTTACTGAGCAAATATTGCTTCAATCATGTCAGAAATTTATAGATATTTGAACACAAAATACTTTTGATCATATGGAAATCCCAGTTTGCCAACCTATTTGATCTTCCCTAATGAATTAATGCATAATGCTGGAAATTTTGCTGTTTCTAGACTTCCTGATGTCACAGGCCTCGAAATTAAGGACTTTCGAAGAGGGGTTGTCTCAGATTTTTTGTTAACTTTTCAAGGGGTTATACTGAGACTGCGGGGATGGGGGGTGGGGTCATACTCATTTTTAGCGGGGGGGGGGCTGGGGAGGGGTAATACTCAAATTTTTTTTAGGGTGGGAGAATACTTAAGATTTTTTTCTTTTCTTACACAGTTGGGTCATATCATTGTTTTGGGGGTGTTAAGGTGTGACCTTACCCATTTCTTTTGGGAAGATACATTGTGCCCATATTTTTATGGTGTTGGTGGTGACCCATTGTTACTGATATTATTTGCTCCAATGCTTTACAGGCTTGGTATTCCAAATTTTGGTCTGGAGTTAGTCATGGTGTTTTGGGCTCTTTGGCATAATGTATTTTATTAATTTAAAATTAGGAACTTACAAATAGAGGCTAAAATGCGGACTAAGGCCATTCACAATAATTCTGAGTGCCTGTTTACGCCCGCATTGAATCGTCACCGCGTACCCCCCCCCCCCCACCGCTGCGTAATTAAACTATTTAATTATTTTAAAAAAAAAAAAAATTTCACATTTTCCCATAAAAACGTAATGTTTTCACCAAATCTTGCCGATTTAGGACTTGAATGTTCGTATTCTTTATTCCCTGATCTGTCAGATCGGTTTAAGAAAACAGTAGTGTCTGTTACATCCCCAGAAATGTCGCAACTCGAATACAAGCGATACTGTAGAACACTGTGTGGAGCGCACGCGTTAGAAAGCGGCAAGGAAAGGAAATCTCAGAGGAATTGTTGAAAGGGTGGGGCGATTTTTATGTTCCAGTTGAAAATGCGTTTCTAGAAAAATAAAAAGCGGTGGGTTTAGAAGACTTGCCTAATACTGAAAAAGTGTTTACTTTTTTGTGACCCAAAATGATTACTTTTGACTTTTTTTTACTGAACTTTCGCCGTGCCGATAATGATAATGAAAAATGTGCAAATCGCCTTGGCTTCCGGGCCCCGTCTCAAGCTGAAGGAGGATCTCAATTTTCGGGACCAGTATAGTACTAATATTTGTCATTAACACTTTAACTGAGAAAACTGAAGTGATTATGACGGTCATCAATTGTGTACTGGATCGATCGGGGTACTTATAGATCTGACCATATAATTGATTAATCGGTTCTGAATCGGTTGTCGGGAAAAGAACTGAATTTGCGATTACACGTGCCGATCAAACGCTTCCTAGAAAGGATAAATTGTCGTCAAAAACTTGTCGCGTCTCAATGATACAAAACGTTGAATATACGGTACCTTAACCAAAGAAAAATTTTAAAAGCATTGGACAAATGTTATCGGACATCCACGGACATACTAATTAATTAATTATATATTTTTTTTTTTTTTTTTTTACAATTTACACAATTATTGAACCCTTAGCCACGCCTATTTGTAGACAACGGCTTTCCGGGTCAAGACACAATGACAAAAATGGTGTCAATTATCACCGTGCGGCTGCGCGCGCTGTGCTGGTAGAATTTGAATGGAAAACGCTACGTTTACGAAATTTAACCGTACGTCAGTTCAGAATAACATTTCACAGAAAGTTTCCTTGTCACATTTCAAGCATTTGCCATTCCATATTTTTCTGATTTCGGTATGTCAAATACCATGCAGTTCTGAGTCTTAGTCCTAAAGTTAGATGCACGTCCCCAATACTAGATCTTATATGCGCTGGTTCTTGAGAGGCTAGAGTGCCCCTATCGACCACCATCGATCGGTGTGTGGTGTTGGTGACTTGGTTGTACATGGCAGGCGACGAAAGGGTGGGTTTGCAACTTCTGGTACAAGGTGTTTTCGTAAAAAGGGTGGGTTAAAAAAGTCACCAGTGGTATGATAACTCAGTTAGAAGGTGTGATGAAATAATGATGTATTTATTTTATTCACTACCTTTATTGTCATGCATGGAACACGGCCCACTGACCTCAGCAGCTCGAAGTTGGAGTTGATTTTGTATACCACAAATTCTGTTCAAGAAAACAAACTGATTGTTTTGTGTAGACAAAATGGCAGTAGCTGGGAAATGTTAGGTACTTATGGGTGGGGGGGTACATGAGTTGTGGAAATCAAAGGGTGGCTGTGTTTAAAAAGGTTGGGTACCACCAGAGGGCTGCTGTAAAAATGGCTTAGTGTTAAAAGGGGTGGGGTACCAGAGGCTGCTAGTAAAAAGGGTGCTTGGTAAAAAGGGTGGGCAAGGGTGGGGAGCTTTTTAAAGTCGCACTATCACAAACTCACCCCCCAGAACCCAACTTTGCCATTTATTTCACTCACTGAAAAAACTTAAACTAAGCCTCAACCAACTTCAAACACGCGCTCCTTCATGTTATGTTTGACTATCGCACAAATCATTTACCTCCGAACTTCAGCAATTACCACAAACCGACAAATCCACAGCTCATACACCAGAACAAGCCGACAACACATTCATCTTTCCCCTCCCAAATCGTCTCCTCTGAAAATCACTTTCTATCAGTATCATGGCGCAAAACTTTGTAATGATCTTCCAGAATCCATCACAACATTACAACCAAAAATACTTTTTAAAAAGCTCACTGAAAAAACTTTCTCAACCAGTAACATTCTTTTTAATTTCTCCCCAAGTCCTTATTTCTCTCACATTTTCCTCACCTTTCTCCCTATTTCTATCTCTCTTCCTTAACCTTTCCTCACCTCTACTCCTGCTATCTCTGCTTCCTCATTATGAAAAATATTATTAAATACCCTCAGCAAGACATGTGATAAGTCTCTCCCTCTTCCAAATTCCGCGTTACCCGTTTTTCCCTGTTAAGTGTTGGTTGAGCTTGATATAGTTT
>JAMKCH010031687.1:0-16562 GCA_023653785.1 Ophioderma brevispina | reverse complement strand
TGAGTTTTAAATTTTTTTTGGTCCCCCAAAATGATTTTTTACAAATGGTGATGATGAAGGCTGTGGCCAATCATCACCTTTTGTGTTTGGCGAGAAAAATTAGGTATACTAGCTATTTATGTCAGGAAAATCTACAGTACACAATGCACAATGTTGGACTAACATTCAAAATACACCACAAATACCCAATTGGTATTTTGGTAGTTAATCGTCTGAAAACTTATGTATACAAACAACAATAATAAACAGTGTAAATAGACATGCAAGACATTACAGGTTCAAGTCATTTACATACACAAACATATTGCAACATGCCCACAATGCCATGTTTTTCAAGAGAGGGGGATCTGTAAGATGATCATTGTATGGCTATTTGATAACCGAAGCACACCTTCACAAGATCCATCTAACTTGCCATAATGCCTCCGAGAGAACCTGAGCTGAAAATAAAAATACTGATTTGACCTGAATATCTTGTCTCATTGGTGTCAACCATATATAAACAAATTATATATCATTATATAACATTCTATCTAGATGAAAACTTTATATATACCGTACTGACCCGAGTATAGTCCCACCTTTTTTAAGCTGCAAATACCTTGAAATTTGGGGGTGGGGTAATGCCAATCGTGCCCGAAGCGGAGTCGACAATGTCTTGGCCTACTCGACACATACACTATGACAGCCATTCCTGGACTTCCCAATTTTGCAGACTCAAAATGTTGAAAATGAGTTTTTCGATAGTATGTAGGGCCTAGTTTCCACCTCTTCTGAAGTAGATTTACTCTTTTGTCATGTAACTAAACAGGACTCTATTGTAACTTAAGTGATTTTTTTAGCAAAAAAAAAGAACAAAAAAGTCGCGAAAAAACTGAACCAATTTGACATGCAGTGTTTCGCCGGCGGCCATATTTGATTTAGGCATGCACTCTGACCTACACATGGCCGTGTTAAAAATATTCTTTTCGTTTCAGAAACCAAATCCACAAAAAATTATTTTATGAATGAATTATGAAAAATGAATAATTTTATGGACATGTTATTATTTTATACGTGAAATATGGACAAAGATGGTGAAAAAATATGGTAGGAATCCAGTCTGAGTGAGTAGAAAGCTTGAGAGTGTTGAACAGAAAACATGGTTTTCTGCTGAATCTCCGACACTTTGCCGTGTTCTAGACTCTTTAAATGTATGTTTTTCACAAACTTTAATGGTTCCCAGACGTCATAGATAAAACATTCTTGAGATGGAATATAAGATTAAATATGGAAGTTCGTATTCAGGTGTATTGGAAACAATGCATATTATTGGAAATCAGGCTAAAAGGTTTGTGTTTGAAAGAAGACTAGAGTTTACGAATTTTGAGTCATTGGAGGTCAATTTGTTGGCATGGGATAATACCCGGATATTTAAATTTTATGACAAAATTTCCTAAAACTTAGGGGGGGGATTTTACTCGAGAATGGGGATATCTCGGGTCAGTACGGTATTATACTTAATCGGGGCATCCCCCTTAATATCTTTATGATGTGAAGCAACATATAATTCGCAAAATAAAGAATTATGCCAATAAATGGCCAACCCACATATCTTAGAATGGTCATAACAATGGGTAATCATAAACAAACTTTAATTAATGTGAAGTAATAATTACCAATGATGCCAGAACCATTGCGGTGATCAAATGCCATGGTTCATGACACCTTCTTTGATGAAGTTCATATGCTCTGCTTTGGTATATCTGTAAAAACACAAAATGCTTACTGGAGAGATTCAAGAAATAAGGGGTATTTTTTTTTGGCTTGAATCAGCAGGGTAGAAATAGGATTGGTTGATGTTGGGATATCGTGAAGGTGTTGTTTACAAGATTTTAGCAACACTAAACAATGATAATTTGGTTGAAACTTTGTGCAACCTAAAATTGGTTTACAAAAAAACGTCGAGTTAGATTGTCTTTTATTTTTTTTAACTATATTTTATTTATCATTGCTCTAGGGACCCTGTGGGAACCATATTTAAAGGAGTAAGTGCTGATGTAGGCAACCCTATTGATACAGCCTGGGTGCATCTGTATGTAGAATCTTAACCAAGCAAGCCCACATTAACTTCCAATATCATACAGATGTTCAGTCTTCTCCAAATAGTATACAAAATTGCTGTCATGAAAGAAAACGGTGCATATATCTTTCGGTGATGAGGACCAGTGGGCCTACTATTCCACCCCAAAGGTTGAGGGAAAATAGTAGGGTAATGGTCTCCAGTATCAAAAGTGACTATAAAAAGTTTAAAAAGTTACTCGCACTAGATGGCATTGACATATCACAGGGCAATGGTACCTTTTTAATATGTAATTTGACCTCAATTGAAAAAGTTAAAAAAGTAAAAGTTGAAGTTAAATTGGAACCAAACTGGTTTATGGATATTACAAAACAGAAACCCTCATTTGTGTATGAGGTCACATATCAAGGTCCAAAGGTCAGTGAATGCTTTCGACAGGCGACAGCGGGCATTTTTACTTACTGCAACCTTGTTACCCTACTGTAAATATCAGGGAAATAGTAGGCTCATTTTGTCATGTGTGCGTATCCACCAATTAAATTATAGGAATATTTTTATGTGTTTATATAATGTGGGTCTATGGGATTGAAGGCTGTGCTGAATTCTGATAAGACTAGACTCTTGACCAACACCAAGTCCTTAACAATTCATTTTCTATCCTAGGAGAGCCATTCCTGGCCTTGTTTTGGGGAGTTTCCTAACCTGCCAAAGACAACATGGCGGCGTACAGTGGAAAAAGAAAGAATGAAAATAAGGCTGGAAGTCATGGAATGACGCCAAACATGCACCAGAACAGGGGACGCTGGAAGAGCTTCCAGCCCAGAGGGCCCAAATATGATAGGTTAGGTGCGACCTTTTTTTGCTGACCACACTGAATTTGGAATCCTTAACGTAATAAACATGTCTTTATCATGAAGGGTTTTCTGAATTCACAAGTGTGCAGATGGGTCGGTTCTTGTGTGATATGCTGATTGTGAAGTCTGTGTCTTCCAGAAACTTTGGCCAATCTGTATCAGAACATCTTTGCTGGAAGCTTTGAAAGTGACTGTATGCAGCCATGTCTGTTGAATTGACATCAGCTTTTTTGCAGCCTTAATTGGTACCATTTTGACCGTACAGCAAGCATCTTACTTGGCATGATCCGTAATGATATTGTTCAGTTTCATCATAGATTTAAAAGAAGAATCAAAAATCAGTGTCGTATTGAGAGCCCAATATCGTAACCGATTTCCTTCATTATTATGTTTTTAGTATCCAAGTGTGGGAAAATAGTGGCTCCAAAACATAATAATGATAAAATTGGGATGATTTTCACCCATATTGATTGGTCTTGCTATAGTTTTAAATATGGGGCTGCCACTGCACTTGCCCCATATTTTTGGCAACTCTGCGCAACCAATAAATATGGGCTCAATCAATCCAATTTCATATCACACCCTGCACGTCGGTCTTGTTGTTGCACAAGCAGTGCGTCTCACCGCTGTTGCTGAGCCCAACATGCACATAAAAATCGGTGTGCTATCAGTGTTTGTCTGAGCGGCCATTTTTTCTGCAATAATCATGTGAAACCACATCAATGGAAGAAAACATGTTCTAAAAGATTCCTGCCTTCCTAATACACACTATAAGTGATTCGCCCGAAAGAGTTAAAATATTTGAAATGTGCATGAATGAATACTTAAACGTAAAGGATCAGTCGTAGATTCTCTATTTTTTTTTTTAAATTTTACTTGGTTTGTTTTTGCTTTTGGTTATTTTACTTCATTTTCTAGCTATAGATCTCCAGTCAATACAGGTTGTAGTAAGTTCCGTACAGAGAGTCATGACTCAAATATCCGATGTGATATACATGGGATCGATTTAGCCCACATTAATTGGTCGAGCTATGGTTGCAAAAATATTGGGCGAGCCGCAGTCAAGCCTCAGATTTTAAAAGTCATAGCGAGACTAATTACTTGGAGTATTGTGCTTAAATCCATCCAATTTTATCATGATCATGTTTTGGATCCGATATTTTCCCCCCACTGGACTCCCCAAAACAGATATGTCATTATTAGGTTCTTTTTCTTCCAACTGTGGGTATGTCCGGATACCTATACTTGCTACAGGATGCAAAAAACTATTAGTCTGTGGTTTCATTACACTCTTCAGACAAATGTAAACAAACAGTTGTCTCAGCAAGATCATGCAATTGCTTGTCACATTGTTTTAGTGCATTTTTGTAGGTTTTACTCACTTTGATCACCTAATTTTTGTTTGTATTTTTTAGGAAAAAGGAACATTGGCCACAAAGCGGCTGAAAAATAAAAAAATGTGGGTCAAAAAGGAAATGAAAATTAAAACCGGCATTTTGCATAGCATTTTCCAAAACTAAAAAAAAACCTTTTCACATTGTTCTTTTTTCACATCTTCTAAGACCAAATTTTGTTTTTTTATTCGGCTTTATCTTAGGCCTAGTGTAGTTTCGTGCTGTGTCTGTATTGATGTCTTCTGTTATTTTGTAATCACTTGTTTTATTGATTACATTTTCACTTAGGCGACCTTTCAAATTCTTTATAGCCACCTTGACTTGATCACTGGTCCATGGTTTCAGTATCCCAAACAGATTCACCAAACTCCATGAAAAACACGAGAAATTAATCATTTTTCCTTAAGCAACTACAGTTCCCACAAATAAATTGCAGTAGTACGGAACACTCGGTATGCATGCATGCAATACGGTAGCAATGATGGGCAATTTACACAATCTCTAAAGAGCTGCAAGCACATATGCTGTGTCTTTCGCTGGATGCTTTACATATAATAATATAATAATTACAGTATAAATCGCATACAACAAAAGTTTCAAAGCGGCTGTAAAACATGAAAAAGCAAAATAGTTAAAATTGGTACAAAGAAAACAAAATACAAATAAACATCTTAAAAATTACTAAGTAAAAGAAGCTTTAACAAAAGTACACGAGGTTAAAAATCAAGACCGAAATATACACATACATAATGTTAAAAATCCACAGCAGAGTTCTGAATTTTCATTCTGTTTCAGGAATCAAATAGCACCAAACGTACAGTGACTCATTAAACAATATGGTTTCAGTTTTCTCTTAAATTCCATCAATGACGCAGCAGCCGAATGGGCCAGAGGCAATTTTTTTCCATGTTCCACAAATAGGGCGCAGCTACGCGAAAGACGCTCACCTAATAGATGTCTTTGTGCGTGACCAAAGTTCAGCCACCATTGGTTAGATGATCACAAAGACATTGCAGATGCGGGTTTGTAGTCTGAAATGCGTTCTGTAAGATACTTGGGGAAAGTCCTTGTTTGGATTATAAGCTAGTAACAAAACTTAAAAATGATGTGATTAGAGCCCGACAGCCAATGGAGGACTCCGCGATGGGACTAATATGCTCATAGGGTCCTGCACGTGTACAATTGGCAGCAGATTTTGGATACGCTGGAGAGGTGCAAGTCTGATTTGGTAATCCAATAGCGATTTGTTACAGTCTATTCGCGATGTAACAAAGGCGTGTACCAGACGTTCTGTACAGGCCTTGATTAAGATTACTTATACACGGGGTGGTTCCACGCTGACTATGATTCTTTTGCGGGACACTAAATATTTGATTGCATTTTTGATGAAAGACCATGAACAAAACATGCCATAAAGGTATTTCAGGCCTCTCGGTCTGCACCTGAAACCATTGTTGGACACTTCAGCTATTATCTTTTAGTATTATAACTGGTTAAAGGATTGTAACCTGCTTATCCACAAAGAACAGATACATTCCTAGGGGTTGTGAATACATATATCAGGAATAAAGGTATGACACAATTACACGATTCCCTTTGCGCCATTCCCGATCATGTGCTTTTTTTGTTACACACAATAAAGCACAAGCTATAAAGTAGGTGTGAAGGATATAATGTGACTTATGCCACAGATTGTAAAAGATTTGGGGTATAACCTTAATGAAAATTTTCTGTGAAGTGGTCCCCTTTGGCAAAAGTTTCCAACGAGTTAAATTTGAGCCAAATTTTTGTTCCAAAGCTTGCAACATTCTCAAACTTTTAGTTCCTACAGGCCCTAATTTGAAGAGTACGATCAGTTCCCAAACCCCAACTTCAGAAATCGGGGCCACAAAGTCCGTTACCTAAAAAAAAAAATTGCGTGTCCAAGGGGTAGCAATTGGTGTTCAGTTAACCAAAAGGAGCATATATACACCAACACATGCCCAATCTTTCAATACAACCTTCTCCAACCACTGTTCCTGTGGTAAGTTGCTGGATAGGAACAAGTGCCTTGTAGAAACACCCCTTTGATTCTTCATCAAGATTTATCTGATGAGCTGGACAGGGGAAAAACACACAATCAAGCATAATACATTTGGTCACTACTGGACATGTGTCATCTGCCACCACTGTTTTTGCTAATGGGGAACTAACCCAGTACAGGTGCATTTTGTGATTTCAGCACCTTCTGTTTTATTCATTGATCACTAGATATCCTTGAGAAAGCTTATTCCCAAAATTTGAGCTCATCCTGATCTTGCAGTTTTGTATTATGAGCAATTGCTCGTTTCCCCCGGTCCATAGGCTACTGTGCTTGTAATTTCTTCTCCGTTTACGGACAGAAAATACAAAATCGCAAATTTCTGGTCGTACAGATGGGACCGAATTTGGGCCCATAAGATTGGGCGCACGTTGATTACTAAGGCTAACGGTTCAGATGATATAAAAATCTCAACATTTTTTAGATAAGTCGGGGGACGAGGCTGTGGATCACGAAATGGCCCCTTTAAACATTTGAACTCTGGATGACCTTTGACCCCAGATGACCCCATTTTTTTAACATTTTCCTCTGATATATATTGATTATTTTACCAAGTTTCAGCTGAGTTAAACATATGTAATTAAAATATGATTGATGGTTCCTTCAAAAACAAACTCACTGTCCCTCACTATTACTCATTTGCACCCCTGGGTTCCAGATACCAATCGCAGTAAGGATTCCTTCTTGGGGACATTATGTAAAGGTTAATAGCCAAGATTCGCACCATTCATTGAAAATAATTGTCCGAGGCCGACGGGCAAAGGCGATTATTTTTACGAATGGTGCGAATCGAATGTCACCCTGTGTTTGGTTTCACTCCATTTTTGAAGTCGTTGCTCATCACCAGCTAATCAATTACCCGATTGATACCGGATAATGTAGTCAAAATTTCATATGAATGATGTGAGTTAAGGGTCAATAATAACACATTCATCAAACACACGTTTCTGTCTTCGCAGTTTGTAAATGGGGACAAGGGTCATACGAGGTCGCCAAGGTCACATGCGTCACCACTAGGTAGGTTTCACTATTCGTGGGTCACCATGGTATCCAAGTGTCATTAGAATGATGGACACATGGATACACCAAGAATTTGATAAATCTGACAATTTCCGGGCCATGACCTCTATGATCGCTAGATGACCTTTGAACCCCACGCGTGAGGGGGTCACTTGTGGGGAACTACTTAACGACCATTACTGCAACTCGTGAACTGTGTACACGTATGGTGGAACATGGGCCAATTTGTTTAGGTTATTTGTTTTGCCATACACACGCTAAACAAACACACACCACGCTACCAAAACAATCCTGCCCCTGTTGCGATGACAACAAAAGTGGCAATACGGGACAAAACCTTTCATCCAGGTTCTGCTGTGTTGAAAATATTGAGTAGCAAAGAAATAATATGGGCACCTCAATGCTTTCAAAAATTGTTTACTTTGGACACTTGACAGCTCTATACCCTCTCTCACTCGGTGGCTACCAAATACCATGCACTGAGTTAACAATAGCTGGTTCCGATAGGAAAATGATATATTTGTAACCCAAATTCCTAGATAATCAGAGAGAGAAACTACACCGACAACCGAGGATGACATAACATTAGCGCTGGTTTTAGAGGCACTTTATCCAAGAAAGCTATTATTCTAGCACAATATATTCAGTCTGCAGTCAATACACACCGCACAAACCAACACTAATCACCTTTCAATCACCATTACATATGAATCTATTCAGCAGTACTCTGCCTCTTTCTCTTTCACTGGGATATACACCCCTGATTGTTGTCGCCACACACACATGGATTGGATATCCAGTATTTTTTAGGATTAACAACTATGGAAGTGAGCGACCTACGTTTTTGGAATAAGCGTGACAAGCAAGGAATGTATAGAAATTTACAGAAGGATCTGAACCAATAACACGGATATGTACCCAATAACAAAGCACTTGCTTTAATATAGTATACAAATATTGATGTCATGAGGAACATAGTCAAATCTATTGACCCGAGGTGATCTCGAGGATGTACTATTTGACCGAAGTGGAGCTGAGGGAAATAGTACGGTCTCGAGGTGATCACCGAGGGTCAATAGACTTGAATATGGCCCGATAACGTGCAGTATTAATATTTGTTTTCTCCCATACTCTAGAAAGATCTTTCTGCTGCAGTAACGGGACTACAGCTAGGGCAGAAAATTTACTATACCGGTCAAAAGTTACTATACCGGTCCAAACAATTACTATACTGGGCAGACAGAAAGTACTATACCGGGCAGAGAAAGAAAGGTTACATACCGGGGCACCAAAAAAGGTTATGACACGTGTTATGCGCAAAAAATAGTGCAGACGATTACCATGTCATGTGACTTTCATTTAACCCATCAATATTACAAGGATCTATCTATACCACGGTATTAATAATGGATAAGATAGTAATGGATAAAAGCAGGAAGCAGGATTAATAAGGCACCTGGGAAAGATGCTGTTTGAGCAAGGGTACGGTAAGTGCTCGTCTATTTACAATCTGTTTCATATAGTAGGGAGCAAATGAAAAGATCCACAGTCCTATAAATGCAAGAAGTTGCTTGAGAGAGGGTTGATAATGTTGATTACAATACGTTATATTTTAGTTTAATATATGATTTAGGGCCTGAAGGAATCATCTAATACATTAGTAATGTGATAGGGTTAGGACCAGGCGAAGGTTGCATTGCAGGGCATTAGCTAAATTCAACCACCAAATCCAGTCCTGCCAAGCCAGACTTTGCAGTCCATACTTTAACATTATGCGGTTGTTTCTGTAACCTGACCACTATTGAAATCAACAACTCTTTAAGCTTTATTTTGTTAAGGTTGTTGAATTCATAGTGGTCAGGTTAAAACCTAGTCAGGTTACGGACACACCCCAACATGTATATGCATTATTGGGACTTCAAAGTAATTCTGGTCTCATATAAACACAATACCAGTATATTTTAAATCTGTCTCAAATCACATACATTTCAATATGTCCGTATGTAAAGGGCACTCTTTGCTTTTACCACTGCAACATTTCAATGCTCATGGATTCATCAAATGAAATGACCAATTCCACTATATTCTAGCACATCTACGATATCTTTGGATTCAGAACCCGACTTAATGAAGTTGCAGTCATTCCAATTCGGGTCATGTCCCGAAGATTTCAGTCAACATGTAACAAGTTCTTTAAATACATCTTCTCTTGCGTGAGGATGTCATTTAAACTTTTAGAAATGTCCCTGCAAAAGCAATAATTTTAACAAATTCCATTCAAAATTATTTCTGTCGTCATAAAAACATGTACAAGTTTAGATACTGTTGGTCACATTCACCCACTATTTGCATAATTAATGATTGAATAGTTCAGGCCAGCACTGCAAACTTTTGTTCCTTGTTGCATAAAGGCTTATTGTAGTATTTGCCAAATGTTTTTTGATACTCCTCTGGCCCTGGCTAAGATTGCAGCAACTGGCCTAATGCTACGTTCTCTTTTTTTTCAAAACTCTGAACCTTTACGGGAATGTGGCTGAAAACCTGTGTGTCCACTCCTGTCTTTTTATGCCAGTTTGATCCAGTGTTGATATTGCATCTGTGACGCTTTTGGTGTGCATTTACAGGTTGAAGGAAGTTTCTTTTCCTTTAATTAAAGGGCAAGGGAGAATTCAAATAATGGTGTCCTACAAAATGTGAACATGTCTTTTTCTGATCAAGGCTTTCTATCAAAAACATCCCCAGATGAGAAGGATTAAGTTGAACAGAACTGTTTTCTTGGTACAAAAAATGTGAAATTTTATTTCCTATAGGAGCAAAATTACGAAAGTCCGCCATCATTTCTATTTGAATAAAGCATATACAATCACCTTTATTTTAATTTTAAGGTGATTCTGCTCAGGCAAAAAAAAAAGTAGAGGATTTATTGAGTGTTTACTTTATATCAAATCACTACAAACACAGAAAATATAGATGACTTGAAATTTTTCTTTCCTTCTCCCCCTCCTCTTACCGTTGCCCTTTAATAGAGTTTGTAACCTCCAAATTTCAGTAAATGCGTGTAACAGCAGAGCCTCTTGTCTCCATCCTAAGCTTTCAATTCAACTGTCGGTTCTCGAACAACAAAGCATCCCCCCGCCCGCCATGGTAGTAAATGGAGGGACCGAATACAGCCTGTCTCAAAACAATGGTACAATCAATAACCGATTTTTTTCAATATATATCTCAATATAAATCAGTCGTATTGTACATCACTTCACGACCAATACAGGCTTGCCGGATTTTTTTGTTTCATCTCATTTGCTGTTCAATCGGAGAGATAAACTCCAGTTTACGCAGGAACAAAAAATCGAAGTTGTGCCCATTCTGGTTGAGTGAAAAGGTGAATGAATTGTTAACATACTTTATTCACACTTGAGCAGCTATGAAATCTTTTAATAAAGGGATTCACCTCAAAAGAAACTTAAAAGTTACTTAATGGTGGAAGTATGACAGAATTTTGGCTTTAAGCTAAAGTGACTAACATTCGAATTACTGTTCTTTGTTAGAAGAGAAACATGAGCATACAGCCGACGTACAACAACCTGTAGGGGAGTTTATGGTCTTGAAGTATCATGAACGCAAATTCCTTACCCAACATTTTGATACTTTGCGTTCCAAATTCAAAATTTTTATGGACTTACCATAATTAGTAAATGCACAAAAGATAGTGCAATCTTCGTAAACCATTCTTGTTTTGGGTGTTTATTTTGGTTGCACTTAAAGGTCCTTCTGGCATGATTTTAACAGCTAACCAATTTTGAAATAAATTCAAAGTTCACATGTCATTGCCGTGCCAATAAATATTTGTATGTTGTCTTATATGAAAAGAAGTATTTATCATTGACTGATATGTTGACTATTAAACTTGTGTCGATAAAACTAGACTTCTTTTGTTTACTTTAATCTGTGTTTGTTTCTCTTGTCCCTTGCCATCTTTGTTTTGAGGTTTAACACAGCATGGCCGAACTGGCGAAGCAACTCTGCCCATGCAAAAAGTGGCACAATCGAGTTGGTGTTATCGCATTAAATTGAGTATATCTCTGGATTGACAAAAGCAACTAAAATGAAACAAACCACCTTAAGCCTGGTATTTGTTCTTTAATATTATGCCAAGTAAAATGATTATTTTGAACTCTTCATATTAACCAACTTTTTTTCTGATTGTACCATGGTTTGAGACAGGCTGATAACTTTAAGATCACAGGGGGAATTGTGATGGAAATAATTAGTGATTTGACCTGAATGACCCCACATGAACTTGAAATACCCCACCTGTGTCATAACATTACCACCATGTGTAACAATTTGACCTGGATGACCCCACATGACCTTGAAGGTGACCTCAAAATTTTTGGCATGAATGTTGACCACACCCACCAACGTTCATCATCCTACCACATAATTATTGATGACCTTTATGGACCCCACATAACTTGAACTGACCTTCAACTTTTGGCATGAAAGTCAACTACACCCACCAAGTTCATTATTACCCGATGACAATGGTTATAGCAATTTAAACCCATTTGCCTTTTTGACAGGCATTTGACCTTTGCCCCAAAGCTACATGACCCACATTGAACTCATCCCCCGCCTACTTGGGTGCTCTGTGGTGCAAAGATGGACACCTATACTTGCGTGGATCAAAAAATCATGTTTTACAAGGTTTATCGCACTATAACCCTATTTTGACCATTTTGACCTTGGAATATGATACATGACCCATTCGGATCCCAGCCACGGCCTACTTGAGATACATCTGTTGCGAGGACGGACACCAACACTTGCTTAGATCCAAGAATCACTGGGATGCACACACGGCACCCCACAACAGGACATTTCTATATCCCCCTTTGCCAACGAAAAGTTGGCAGGGGCGCAATTAAAACTGCATCGCGCTGTTGCCTGGCACAATTGCTGATCATTCATCCACATAAAATAATTAGAGTGGCTTTATCGCCATCTTGTCAAATCCTTAACAAATAAATTGTCTGTTGTCTCTGTGCGGAAAGCAAGCTATGGCATCCAGTTTGTAGAATCGGATCTCTAATCCCACGTGTCCGCGCCGGGGTATTTCGTAAGTAGTTCAATACCACGATGCATCCCACATTTCTGGTGTTTCGAGGTTGGGTGGTTCTGTGAATACTCCTTTCAGAAAGTGACAAAATTATGGGTGTGACCCCACCAACACTTCCCATTCGCCACACAAAAGGTGACCGAGCAGAGCGCACTGTTTTAGCACACTATAGTTCAATTTCCGATCCCAATGCAGTTCTGTACAAAAGACAAACTTCACTTAGTGTTTGCAATGGATACTTTCGTTCTTAAAGCGCAAACACCGAAACCACTCTGTATTACACTGAGACTGCTTCTCAGTTGATCTTCTCCATGATGAGAGGAGGATATCTCAACAGCTCTTTCTGGTACTCCTCCTCCCTTTTAGCGAATTTCATGATAACCTGCAAACCATGAGGTACAGTTGCTTATTAAGAGGGTGTACAGCCAGCAATAATTGACATTTTACTGTTTAATGAAGGAGTAATTGGGCCCTCTATAACATATGCAGGATTTGGGAACAAGGTGATGGGCCACTTGAATAACACAAATTATCTCTTGAGCCTATTTTTCTACTTTTTGTGAACGATCTTCCAATAGACAGATGGTGGACAAGCAATACAAATCTATGTCTTTCCAGTTTGACAAAAATGCATTCATTGACTCTGTTGAGTCAGGCTTCTTAAACAAAGTGTCCATGACAAGCAATGCAAGACTGTCTTGCAATCTCTGCCCTTGCTTTGCCTGGCTGTTATGCTGTTCTAACAGAGGCATTGCTGCATTTTGTAATTTCAGCTCCTGGACCAAGTTCCATTTTAAAGGTACTCAAGGGCAGGGTCAACTTGGCACAAGCATGGTTTCACATTATTTGGTCTCGGGTCTCTTGTATGCCTCTACTCATGCTTTTCATTGTTTCCACCCTTAGACTCTCCAAATCAAGAGCCACACTTTCCTCTGTCGATTACCTCGCCGTGCCTTGGTGCTTAGCAACTCCCAGATTTGCTTCAGAGATACCTTATCACAGTACTAGCTGATGCTTTATTATGAACAGAAATGGATAATCCAGCATCTTGTATAGCTGACCAGATTGTGGATTCTTGCATATAACCTTTCGCTTCAACATCAGTAGCCCAGAAACAACCACCCCAGAACGACCCACCAGGAGCAAACCATCATCAGAAATGTGGTGCATTGTTCTAATTTTCTCAAGCTATCTCGAGTGCCGAGACTGAAATGGAATTTCTATCTATGGTTCCATCAATGTCTGAATCTCAATCATATGAACCTGACATATCATCATTATTATGCCAGGTTAAATATGCTCATTATTAAGTTATTCATCATTTGTAGTTCCTGTTGAGCTTGCAGCATGCCTGAAAGCTGGCCAGTTCATTATGCTCTTAAAGGTGTCGTTTTTTCCTCCATGCTTTCACTTCCAACAACGTTTGCTTTTTGGGGGTTCATGATTTTCACCTTTTGGGCTTTCCCAGACTTGTCCCCAGCCTTTCTCTAGTCTCAGCCCACTTTTGACTTGATCTTAGTTTCCAATTGACATCTCTGACAAGTCTGCAGTCACAATGTCAGGTGTCTCCTTATCACCACTTTTCTCCATTGGGAGCTCATTTGTTATGAAATTAGCAAAAATATTCAACGTTTCATCTCAACAAAACTGTAATTAACCTCAGATTTTTTCAATTCAATTTCTCACCAGTGGTTGCTGCTGGACATGCACACTGATGTACTGACTACACATGCAGAGAGGGGATCTTGCCATTATCTCGAAATAGTACGAGATAATCCATTAGTAATTTACCATCATGTGTTGAACATTCAACCGGCTACTGGCAGAGCATCTGATAATGGCAAGATGGAATATCCACCATATTATTACTCAATACCAAGTATTTTAGTAAAGTTTGTGATGCATAATTTATGTTCCCAAACTTTCTTGATAAAAAATTCTTGATCATGACGTATCCTAGCAATAGATTTCTAGCATGTACTTTCTCATGAGAAAGTTTGAAATCCCAACCATTATCTATGGAAAAACCAGCATATTTTGTGTTTGGGACATGACCTCATCTGACCTTACCAGACCTTTGACCTCAATTCGTGCCACACTTGGCACACCCACCGGGATGTAGTTTCTTTTTTATGAGTAGACAGTAGATTGTTGCAATGGAGGACTTCACATGCTTAGTTAAAATTCCCCATTAATATTTGCACAGGTTAACAATGTTCAAACATAATCAGTTCATTTGAACCTCTCTCATACCTTGACTTGAAATGCTTGACACCTTGCATCAACCTACCCATTGACGACTATCAAAAATTGAAGGAACGTAACTTGTTAGGTTAACATTCCAGCTACATTTTTTGCTATAAACAATGACTTCATTTTATGACATGATACATTACATAGGTTCGACCTGTTACTGTCCACCAAGTTTTGTGGAGTATGAGAGCACTTTGACACGCTAAATCCTCGAGAAAAAAATTTTTTCGAACGCTGCATTTACCGAAGTCCCGATTCGTGTTGATTGGAATGACCTACAAATGTGATTGCTTTATGATTGAGGAGGTAAATGATGTCAGACTAAGGCTCCCTGCCCCCCCTTCCCCCGACTCAATTTTGATACAATGTGCGAACTCAACAAGACATTGACATTTCCCAACATTGAAATTGGGGTGCGGGGGAGATTTTACATGTTAGACAGAAAGTGTTTTCAAACATATTTTTCGAGGATTGTAGGTTAATCATTGCAGGTTAAACTTTTTCACCATGCACAATTACCTACTTGACCTCCATACCATGATACACTTGCACATGAGGGTACATGCACTCCCGTGGATACAACGACCGACTCATGACCCAAAGGGTGGTTCGGAGTACTCAATGATGCCAATCTTTGTGTGCCCTTAGGGCAGGGCCCTTTACCTTGCTTGCCTGTCTCCACCCATGGGGAGCTGTTAGGAATAGAGTCCATTGAGCACTGCCCAAAGGGGGGGTCAAAAAAACTAAGAAAAAAAAATAGACAGTTCTAGGTGTTGCCGCGGGAATAAATGTAAAGCACTTTGATACTTTTTGTGGAAGAGAGGTTATATAAATGTTGACATTTTTTTTTTTTCTAATCATCCTACCAAGTATTATTGTCTCCAAGTTCAGTTAGATTAGAGTTGACTTTGCAAGTGGGAAAACTTTAACAAAGTTAAAATTTCCAATAGACAATACACCACAACACAACACATCCCCCTATTTCCGTTCCTGAACTCATTTGGCAGGGACACATATTTATTGCTTGGCGATCCGCAGGGTTTTGGCGATCACCTGTTTTTTTTAAAGCACTATTTGTTTGAGAACTTTTTTTTTTTGCGATTACCCACCCCGGCTTGTGGGTAACGTATACCCACTAACCAATCAAACTTGATCTGGTCCGGCCCAAACTAAACCCACCCACCACTTTTTGTGACCGTACAACCTGAGGCCACCGAGAAAAAAGGGTTGACACACAACAGACCCAAACACAGACATGTAGCATATTATAATAGATAACTACATCAAAGTGTTTCTGACTATTTTTGTCTATGCCATAGCTCACCAAAATCAGCAACACTGTTCTCATAGTCAATATTCTTCTTCCGATGGTATTCGCAGGCAGCCTGACTTTGTCCCCAACTAAATGGGCCATTGGCTTGTTGATCCTGTACAAGTTTGACAATGTGATTTCTGATCCGGATTGGTTTGTGGGCCATGTGTTTTGCCTGCAGATTATTGAGTTTTTGATTGATTGCTCTAACCTGTTCATTGGTTGTTTCCCTTTGGTCTTCACTTTCAACGTAGGCCAGATAGGGTTGGTGGCGTTAAGCGGGGGGGTATATTCTGTGTCCTAGGATTTTATGGAGCAAAACATTGAAAAGAACATTGCTTTACATAAAAACAGACTTGAATGCGATGAAAAGCAAAAAATAAGTTTATTTTATTTCAATTTTAGTAACTCAAGGTGGGTGACCCAATCATGGAACCGATTGTTTGTAGGTTTTCTCATATAAACTGATGT
>JAMKCH010031686.1:0-17011 GCA_023653785.1 Ophioderma brevispina | reverse complement strand
GGACAGATTATTTGAAAATTGAAAAAAATAGGGAATTAAAAGTAACAAGCAAGTCCCAGGGTTTTGTGATCACCTGGCTTTTTTTAAGCACTATATGTTTGAAAACCGTTTTTGCGATACCAGGGTGTGGGGCGCCATTATCTGCCTAAGTTTGGGAATAGTGCAGTGCGAATCTTTCTTGAAGCAAGTTTAAAATGAAATGGTGAGCAGTCTTGATTTTAGCCATTTTCTGGGAGTCCGAGTACCCAATGATCCTACCGTAAGGGTTTGCATTTGAACTTTAAGTAGTGAAGTGAATTCGTTTATATACTTTCAGAAATTGTATGGGTAATAATTTAAAAGGTTGATCATTTATTATTGTTGACAACCTTTATTTGCTTAGGGTAACTAAATATCATAGAGAGTATCCTAGAAATTGTGCTTATCTGACAGAAAGCACAATAATGGGTACCATAAAATTAGCAATTTTCTTAAAGCACTATCAGTGATCAACCAAGCGTCAAAATATTTAAAATTACAGGAAAATGCAATAAAATGAAGGATTAAAGTCTGCTCATAATTAGCATAAGTTATTTTTCAAGTGGAATGCCAGAAAATGGAGGTCTTCAAAGATAGACTCTAAATTCAATTTACTGGAGTTGTAGTAAGTGTCTGTTCGGACAGTAATGAATCAAATATCCGATTTTGTGCTATTAGGTGCTTATGGTCTTATCATTTGCAGGTAACTTTATTACAACAAATTCCAAATACAAAAAAACAGGAAAAATAAATAAATTTTGATGATTTTTTCGATTTATGATTTAGGCCAAATCACTGATAGTGCCTTTAATGTCACATATTTTTACTAAATTACTGAGATTCCCTAATTTACTGTGTTAATATGTATATACAGGAATCTGCTTACCTTCATCCAATGTTGATGTAACAAATTGCATTGTCTTTAGGAAAGATGCCAGAACTCCCATAATATATATTCCCACATAATATATATTCATTTCGATCAACCTGTATGACGACACCCCCTCCCAAGTGACGTCATACCCACCCAATCCTCGTCCTCTTTTCGTCTTGAAGGAATTCGACAAGATGGGTAACGTTACGTATTTAGCTCCCTGATTTCTATCGAATTTTTTTGGTCGATTTAGCTTACTTGGTGGCCCTGAACCTTGCGAAAATCTGTTAAATGTCATTTATTAAGTCCCTGGGACTGTAGTTTGTCATGTTTCGTTTGCGGAATCGGTATGTAAGGACTTCTATACCTTGACTTCGCGGCGGGTTTGTCAACACACAAACCCGCCGCATAACACAAACATAGGCCGACTAGCGTAGGGCGTGGCACTGTAGCCACGTTCATATCGATAGTCCTATTTCCCACTACTCTCTTTAATGTGTTTTTTTTTTTTTTAAATTATATTCGCATTATATTTTTTTATATATTTACGTGTATATTTGTGATTACAAGTTTGATAAGAATTGTATTTGGAAAGGTCGGCATGCCTTCTTCTCGTTCAAAATGGCGTCGGTTTGTTTACATTTTATAATTCATGCACGATCATTCCTTCACACAAGAGCGTGCACTGTGGGTTTACTACCTGGTTTCCTTAATGCTGTCTTGTGTCACCGAGGTATGACCTTTGATTAATGGAGTTGTAGGATTGTTTGGGAGTGCTTTATATAAATTTCTATCTAAACTTAGTAAATTTGTATTCGGGTATCCCCACTTTGGTGCGTGCTCAGGCCGGTTTGTTTCCCTTGTAGGCCGCGGCTGTACGTGACTTGTTCGACCGAGTCGCCGTCACGGGACCACACCACCCACGCTGTACACGCTGGTCCCTACTCGGGGCGATAGGTGCGCGCTGCGTATCGGTCTCAGGTCTTGCACATGGTTTGCTCTGGAGTTGGACCGGGTTATATCCTTGGGTTTTCGTCCATTCGGTAATTGGCGGTGTAGGGATATGACCGGGTAATTGAGGGAGTTACTCCGCTGCTGTAAGCGGAGGTTCACCCGCCGTTACCCAGGCTTTGGGTCTGGTGTCGTGTCAGTCGCCGCGCCTAAGGGGTGCGTTTGACTGATTGGATAACCCCCCTTGTTGCGCATGGTAGCCGTCTGCGGATACCCACCGATCACCAATACACCGCTATAGTACCCGTCGCCGTTATAGGGAGTTACTCGCTGCTGTAGCGGGGGTTCACCGCCGTTAGAGGGTTCACAAAAAAAAAACCCGCACCGGTGTAGTGTCAGTCGCCCGTGCCCCAGGGGTGAGTAGACTGGCTGAAGATTATGCGTGTTGTCAACGTTTTCGGTACCCTACAGATTACGGGATCCCGCCATGGTGTCCACCGTCACCTAAGGTGGTTGTGCCCATTCTATGGGTCCGCTAACGGCGGCGGCCCTTGGGGCAGCGTCTTTTTCTTACCGGTGGCGGTGCCCGCTGCAAGCACGCCCGTGCCTCAGCGGAAACCCCACCGGCGACCGCAGGCCTTCTCCTCTATATCATAGGGCGTTTTACGGCTTTTACTGCGCTGGTCTCGATGCCTTTGCCTTAATCCCCACAGGGGTGATGTCGGCGGGCAGGGGCTTTGACCCGGGCGAATCTCCTTGGTGCTGGTACATGGTCGTGTAATTACCGGATTAGCCTAAAAACAAAGGCCCATTCACTGAGGGAGATTTGCCGGTCGATTTCGAGACATACCCATTCATCAGCTTGAATCCCCATTCAGGGAATCAATGTCTGCTTGGACGGGTTTTTTCTTCAGCGATATGGGCCACGCTTCGCTGGTTAGTAACGGGGAAAGCCGGGCTCAATTCGCGGCCTCCACGCCGGTCGCTCCCGCGGGGAGTTCTGGAGGCAAGGAGTGTTGGCATTTTCAGCGAGGCGGGGCTTGCTCCTCTAGTGGGCCGGCCCCTGCTTCGCTGGTCACCCCCCCGTGGCCTCAATCCCCTTCGGGATTTTAGCGGTGGATGAATCTTCTCGATCGACCCCTCGGTTGATGGGCGCCCGTTGATAATTTCTCAGTAGAAATTAATGCTACAACGGACCGTTTATCACGGAGGTTAAGGTTCGAGAGGGGGGGGGATTTGCGGCGTGTTAGCCCTCCGAATTGTCCGTCTTTACGGGGATTCGTGGCTTTTACTGCGCTGGTCTTCCACCCTCCTGATGCCTCGGTCCCTGCTGCCGGGCTTTCGGATGAGAGGTATCATTCGTTTATCCATTTTGTGATGTCGGTCCATTGATAAATCCTCTTAGGGGGATTAGCGTTACAATAGACCATTCATCTCAGGATTTACGAATCGGATACGCGAGACAGTGCCTATTCACAGGGAGTTGAATACCTATTCTTCGGGGATCACGGGCTCTGTGAACGAGGCACTGACTCTGGAGGCTCGCCGCCTGTTGGGGGTCCAGTCGCAGCGCTTTGACGCGCAGTATTACCCGCCCTGCATGCCGTGAAGCCGATCCTCCTGGATTGGGCTTGGCGGGAAAAAAGGGGGGGGCGCCACGGGCATGCCGTTAGTAACCGGGCGGGGGGAATTGGCCAACTAGGTTGATCTGCCTCTCCCGCTAGGGTTGGCTAGTGTCGTATTGCTACGTGTCGGCAGGGGTCAACCCGGGTTTTGATCATCTAAACCGGGTGATGTCAGTGTTACCTCTCTGTCATTCATCACGGTTATATGACTCCCTGCTTACCTCCACTCCGCTACCATTGGACAAGCGTCATCGGCGCTGGTGTATGCTGTAAGGTGACAAGGTGGAAGATTGTCTTAGTTCTTCTTGCAGTGTACACCCTCGTTTGTCCTCTTCAGGGGCGCGGGTGAGGCAGAGGTTGCGGGTGGGATACTTCAGCTTTGGAAACCGTGGTAGGCTTGTATTTATTACTGGTGTACATGTCTGTTCATGTACTTGCCTTTTTTAATGTTATAAGTCGAATAACATAGGACCAGTACATCCACAGGGTCTTTGACTACTATTCGTATTCTGTTCTTGCGGGTAGTTGTTCGGGTCACTTGGTGTAGGTCTTCGACTAATCGCCTCAATCCCTTCCGGGATTCGGGCGATGGAGCATCGTTTCATCTACACGATGGATACTGGCCTGTGTTATGCCGTGTCGCTTTGTTACCCAAGGACAATCCTATAGGCGTGATGATTTGTTGCGGGGAACGGAACCCATTAGCCGGGACTGTGCACCCCTTCTGGGGGGTGTCCCTTCTGATGCCGGGGGCGGCGGCTTGCTCGCCAAGCGTTCTCGGGACAGCATGCGTCGGGGTATTCCTACCACACCGGGGTGCTGAGTCCAAAGTTTGGGAGCGGCTGTTTTTAAATAAAATACATGCCAAACCGAGATTTTGAGCAGCCCTAGGGGTTGTTGCCACGGTTTGGGGTTGATGTCTCTCCCCCCTCCCCTTCTCCCGGGCGTGCGTACAGGTCTGATCCTGCTACTCAGTTGATTCCTGGGTTTCGGTCCATGGTGGGACTAAAAAAATTGGGATCACTTATTGCTATGTTGTCTTGAATTCATGTCGATTGGCGCCTTTGGATTCAATTTCTTTTAGCAATGAAGCCGGTGTCTTTAGCCGGCGTTTCACGACGATATGTAGTCGTATTTTTCCGGTTCGGGAGCTGTTCTGCCGTTCCTTCATGTTTTTAAGCTTGTATGAATCACTTCGGATCGGATCGCGGTTGATTCGAAAGTTTGGATATTCGGTCGCCCCTTTTGGCGATGAATTACCGTGATGATACGATTGGACGATTAATTTCGTCAGTAGGCCAAAATTGTGTGTCGGATTCCGCCGTAATTTATGCCATATTCATCGCTTATGATCGCTTTTCGATCGAGGTCGGGTGTCCGCTCGGCCATCTTCGCGATGGATACCCTAGATGAAATTAATGTTAGACGATTAATTCGTCTTTTTGGCTTAAGTTCTATGTCGGAAGACTCGGCCAAGTGTACCGCCCCTGCTATATTTCGGAAGTGTAAGGTCGCGGTCGGGCTTTTGATCTCTACTAAAGCGTGTGTGCAGTGCCGCCGAGCTCTGCTAGGTCGGCTTTGTGCCCGATCCCCGCGGGGGTCTTTTATTCTCACGCGATAGAAGGGTCTCAGCTCCATTACTAGGACTTACCGCCCCACTACGGCGGGCGGGTTTGTTGCTTTATTTTGATGAAAGGGCAAACATCTCAATCTCTCTGCCTGGGGATGGATTGTTTGGATTGATAATTAGTATTGTCATACTCAATGGACATGGACTTATTATTTTCATCACTTGTGCTTTCAATTAATTTATTTATATTGTTTATAAGGGGGTATCACTCCAAATATGTCTATGTATGGACTTGGTTCGATCATGGAGGTGTGATATACTATTCTTTTTTTATATTATATTATTGTAACCTCTACTGTTCTGATTGATAATTAGTCTTATCGCCGGTGCAGAGTTTCTGTTACATGTGGGATAGATATTATTTTATCATTATTACCTTTCAATATGTGATATGTAGTAATAGTTCCACTCTTGGTTGGAATAGACCCCCCACCCCCCCCCCTCACATCCCCCACACACCCACCTTTGTTATTTTGGTGTTTTCCCGGCTTCAGATGGTCTTAGTACAATCCTCCAAGCCCTTTTATAAGGTTGAGAAGAATCGTTGGGTGTCCATGGGCTGGTTTCAATTCACAGTATTCTGTGATGTTCCAGCCTGCTAGGATATGAGTTGTTTGCCTACGGGCCAAACCGGGATTACTCTTTATCCTGGAAGGCAATCCTTTTTGCACTCTTGCAGATAGGTTTGCGCTGAGGTCCCGCTGGGATCTTTATCCCATCTTCAGGGTTTTTCCTCTTGTCATGCCTAACTGGATTTCCCCATTCGCGGCTGCGTTCACTTAGCTTTGTAGATGGGGGAGCCTTTGGGGGTAGGCGTTTCCGCGACACTACCTTTAATCGGCGATATTTCCTTAAAACATTGGAGTTTTGCGGAATCTGTTTAGATTCTCTATCCTGGCAGCTCAATTCCAGTGTTTGGAGGGCCTTGGAGTAAATGTGGAGATGGTACTGTTGATCGGGTACTATCTCCATCGTTTTTTGCTGAGAATTCTTGTCAGCACCCTTTCAAACGCTTACTGATCATTCGTTTGAGGTGGTCACATCTCAGGGGCGACATCGGAGTAGTCCTTTGCTGATGCTTTTTCATTTCATGATGAATAGCATGTAGATGACTATTGGGTGTTCCCCCGGAATGGGGTAAATCTGGTTGGCTTTTCCATTCTGGTGGAGATACTTGATACACTTGGGTTTGCTGTACTGTCATGAAGCTTACTCCCCAGGGGTAGGCTTCGATTTGGAGATGTGAATCGGAGTGGGCTTATGTCGGGCCTACGCAAGATTCTCCTCTTTTTCCGCTCCTTCGCTTGCCCTTGGGGCTCAAGTGAGTGGGATATGGTTGGCTGGCTGCATTAGGTAACAGTTGATGACTCATGTCGTCCTGTCCTTACGCTGTGCGGGTTTTCTCAGCAGAAGTTACTGTAGCCGGCGGGGCCTGAGGATTTGGGTCTTTCCGCCCTCCTCAGTCCCCTTACCGGCGATCCCCTTCCTCTGGCCCGTCATGGGCCCAGGGTGGCGATTGGGTCTAATGGCTCGAGTTGCTCTGAAGCCTGTAGACCTTCATACTTGGGAGTAAACCTCTCAGTTATGCGCGTGTGGTGTGCACGCGGGGTGCTGGTTTCGTGTGACGTCTCCTCTATGTTACGGCGCTTATCTGGCCAGTTTTTTTGCAGGAGACAAACTCTTTTCCAGGGGGCTCAGACAAAATTATTCTATTAGTAAGTGGTGGTTAGGTTTCATGCTATTTGTATCGGGCATGTGACCTGCGCTGCTTGAATTCCTGAATTGCTTGCAATTTCATATTTCATACTCCATTTCGATTCACGCAATCCCGGTGTGACGTTTTGCATCCTGCCCGACCTCTAGACCTGTGCTATATGGCGAGTTATGCAATTTGGTACAGGTAAGCAGGATTCTGTATGAGTCATGTAAGGACAGTTGGTGTTCTAACTCGACTCATAAGGAAATGCTTGCTTACCTTCTTCGATGTTGATTCCCGGCCCTTCCCGCCCCTGCAGGATGTTAATCTTGTCGAGGGTAAACGAAAAGAGGGAGAGCGATTGTGGGGGTTTATGCCGGTAAACTTGGGGGGAGGGTGTCGGCATAAGGGGGATAGAACATGAATATCATTTATGTGGGAATATATATGTATGGGAGGTTCTGCATCTGACTAAGGACAATGCAAATTTGTTAACATAACATCGGAGAGAGAGAAGCGAAGAGAAGGAGAAGGTAAGCAAGCATTTCCTTACGATCATTAGAACCACCAATGTTCTTAATATTTTATAACATGTATACATATAGTGGAGATAATTGAATGGCTTCTCAAAACACTTCGGACAATTTTATAAACATTACTCAATATTTCCGTAAATTTTGACGGGGAAAAAATATACCCATTCAAAATGCTTTTTTAAAAATGTTCTCAACATTATTTTTAAAGGGAATTTCCCAAATTGTGATTAATCTCTGTTTAATCATATTGGGCCATGATTTACATAATTTTGGGCCAAAAAAGTATACCCCAATGGTTTTCTGGAGGACGACAACCGACAGTGCTTTGTTTACTGTCATCCGTCATGTACGTCAAGTAACAATAGCAATATTATTAGCCACTTGGGAAAGACTCAATAAGTTTTCATCAGCTTGCCTTTATGTTTTCTGTAAAGGGACAATTCAATTTGATACTAAAATTAAAAAATATGAATATGGTATGCAAAAATAAGAAATAAGATTATTTTTTTTTTGCATTGTTACCTCCGTCAATATTTTGCAATAACAATAGATTTTCAAATTCTAGGCGGGAACAAAACAGCCAGTCACGAGATCGACTCAACATCTATCCAATTTCCATCATGGCTGGTGGTCAGTCGTGTCATAGCAGTACGAAATTGAATAAGTTTTTAATCGAGTAAACTAACTCATTCCGTCAATAATATTACCAAGTAACAATAGCACAGAATGGGCAAGTCTATGCGGCCACGAAACTGAAAGTGTGTGTAGAAAGTCAATGTAATTGTCTTGTTTGTATTCACGATGCATGGATACACATACTGTAAAGATTACGCGTGACACGAGTTGTAGCAGTGCGGTACATACATGGCGCCAGGGCTTCGCGAATTTGATTGTTTCGCATAGCAGTTTGCTCAACAATTTCTGCCATTTGCTATGAAATTTTAAGATTGTGTAACAATTTTCCCCCATACGTTTGCACTATCACTATGATCAAAGCAAGAGCTGTTGCAAAAAATTGCTTCACAAAAAAAATCCTAGCGCGAGCGCTGCCATGGCGCTTTCCAATTCGATCGTAGTATTAGCCATTGGTACTAATTAATTGACGGAAGTTGTTTAATTGTGACAGAATTTGGATGGAGGCCCTGCCTAATGTTATTATTCTTTTGATGGGCAATGGTGCTAATGTTATGATATAATTCGTGCATCTTATAGCAATACCAAAATATGGCAGTTTTCAACGTTGGCCTACTATAGATAATTGGTTAATAGTTACACAAGGGCGAGGGGTGCTAATGTTACCATTCATTTCCCAGCTATCCGTCCTTGACATGTCACATTAGACAATATTGTTAGTTGGGTTTTTCAAAGAATGGTACATTATTACATTATGATTTACCATGGTAAAACCTTGCTATTTGTAGTATTTTAAAGCCATAGTACACCAACTTGCAATACTTTGTTCTAATTTTAAAAAAAAATGTTACACATTCTATATAATCCAATGTATTCTCAAACTAATATGATCTGGACAAAATTAAACGGAAAAAGTTACTTTTTTTACCTTAAATTGAAAGTAGGGGTGCCTATGGAAAGGTTAAACTAGTTAACATTAGCACAGTAATAGAAATTATTTTTCCCACCTTGTGGTAGGTTGCTGGTTCCCATTATTGTGCTTTCTGTCTATCCAATCTTGCATTTTGGTGTTTTGCTGTAATTTCGTCCCCCTGTTTACAAAATTTGGGTGTGAATTTCTTGCAGAGACAAACAAATCTGCACAGCAAGATATGCACACGTGCATTAAGAAGAGTAGCACTTCAGATTATACAAAAATATCACCCATTTTGTGTTTCACCTTGTTAGACTTGGTATCAGAGACCGTTATTTTTCTCATTACACCAGTGAAAATTTTAGGCCCCAAAATTGTTTGATGTTTGAACAAAAAAACCTCTCCAAGTGTGGTCGACCACATAACTTAAAGGTGATTGTTCCGATTTATGTGTATTGTGTTATCTACGTTGAGATGAGAGCCTGGTACTTGGCATACACCCATTCAGTACGTGGCGAAAACAAACTTGCCAGTTTGATGGTAGATGCAATAATTTATGCTGCACAGGCCCTATTCAATACTGTGATAGATTGATGGTTAAACACTAAAACGGCAGTTTTTTTTTTTTTTAATCTTGGGAATGCAATGGATTGAGGGCTCAAATTTTCAGGCCGACAATGAGAAAAAAGACGGCCTTTCATCTGATATCAAAATTCGATACTACTTCCAGGTAATCAGGGGCGCGCCCCAAAGACGATCAGAAAACGCCACCTTTAAGTTAACATACACTGGTCCTATGGGCCAATTTATCACACATAATTGCTTTACTCTCCAAATGGCTTGACTGATTTAAGCTCAAAATTATAATCGGATATATTTTTAGGGATATGCTTCCATGAAAACCTCATATATAAAGCAGAACCTGATAAGTGACAATAACAAAAAGAGTGAAATATGCTCTAGCTTATTTCTGTCTAAAAAACTTGAATGTGATACTAATACTATTTGTTGTTTTTTGGCAGTAAGTTGTTCTGATGCCCAGTGGTCATGTTAAGCCCACCATGGCCTGTGCTTCAGTCAGACAGTGCAGAATCTCAGAGATCACTTTGCAGCAGAGCTGAGGGGCCAGCTGAAAAGCTGGTCTTCATGTTTGATGGTTAGTAGCCTCTTATTCTCTTAATATAACAGATGTCATAAATTATGTTGCATTTAAGCAGAGACGAATCTATGGATTGTACCTCATACAAGATAAAGGGGGTATCTACCAACAAAGCACCAGTGGATATGTGGATACTTCTGTAGCCCGTGCTTGTTGTCTACACAGGCATGTCGTATTACTGCAACAGCCCATAGGAAATTGCGAAAGGAAAACGCTTCCTAGAAACGTTCTACGTGTCACGCAATGCCACGCTTAAATTGTGTTTTTTGTTACGCGCTGCATACATGAACTTACTTGACATTTATTTTAAATGTTGGCCAACACTCGTGCTTAAACAGCCGTGAAAATGTGCATACGTGTGGTAGTCAAAGCATGTCTACACAGAACTGAATTTCGGAAGTACCACAATGACGTGGATCTGGCCTCATACAGAGAGCCCCATTGTATCCTAAAAAAGGGTACCTGGCAGATTTTGATTGCCAGCAATTCTAAACAGGTACAACACCTTGTACACTCCTCTTACCACTGTGATGTAACTGCCCCATCTTCAAATTCAACATATGTGTTAAAGATATCTAGATGTGGTAATGAGCAGATTAAACTGTTTCATTATTATTTGAGCAATTCATTACAAGCATTATCAGAGCCACATACTCTGTCATGAACAGGGGCACTGTCTTTTGCTCTGCTCTTCTTTGGGATGAACATGCGCACAATTAAATTTAGAGTAAAACCAATTCATGGATATTGTTAGTGCACCTTATTGAATCTCTGCATATATTAGGTGTAAACAAATATCAGCTGCCTTTATCCAACAATGATGGCAAATTATTTCCCTTGGGAGATTCTTGGGACCCTCATCAATAGAAATGTGGCCCCATACATCTAAATAAGAAATAATTATAATTCCAATAACTTTCAATACCAGAAAGGTGTAGCCAGAGGGGCAGACCGTAATGTTCGCTCGGTACATGCGGTCCGTTGGCTACATTGTGTCTGAAAGCGGTGCTTGGGGTGTGATGCAGGCATGAATACAGCACTGACATAGTTTTATAAACAAGTCGTCGCCACATCACCATACTGTCTTATCTGACATTTTTTACTTTTTGCAGAATACTTTGCATATGTACTTATAATGTTATGGTCTATACATGCACAAAGTTACAATCTTGAAAGTGACCTAATTAGTCAGATATTAATTAAGAATTTTGATCAATAAGCTCAAAACTGCATATCGCTCTTTCACATACTGTTGTATGTTTCATTTACACGTAATTTCAATAGGCGTATAATTAACGCTGTTCGGAAAACAAGCTGTTTACGCTTTTCACATACAGATCTATGTGCATCGTATCTGCTTCGTGCATGAACATAACATGTTTCACTTAGAGATCTATCTGAACGCATTGAAATATAACAGTGAAATTAACGTCGTATGTGAAAATACAACTTTTTTGCATTTCACATACAGACTTATGACTTTGTAGCTTTATATCAGGAATACAATTGCAGTTTCAAACTCAGCAAGGTTAAAACTTAAACTTCAGAATGCTTTCTTCATAATGCAAAATAAAAAAGTAAATTGTAATGTTTAATTCCATTGTACAAACATGAAATCTTCCGGTAGAATTTCAATGGCGATTTTCTCAAAAACGGCATTTCGTCAGATAAGACGGTATGTGATGTTGGCGATGAAGTGATCAATAAAATCCTGGCTATGCTACTGTTCAATGCCTACCTCATTTAGCAAGTAAGATCCATTCTTTCACAGGTTCAAGCATCAATGATGACATGTCATTAGTTGACCTTGGAGTTGGTCCCAATGGAGCCGTCCAATTGGAGATCTCCTCTTCTGATCCTGTCAGTGCACCGATTAAGCCACCCAAGCCTAAACCAGAATATGTTATGCCGGATGTTATTACTGTCAGATTTGAAAGAGGTGAGTACTGCGATATGAGAGGGCATAGTAATTAAAATCACAGATGAACCCAGGTGGTGGCGGCCAAGCCTCATTCATTATAGCAACTCACCAAAAATGTCAAAAGAAATTACAGCAATACTGAGTGCAAACCACAACCAATTTGGGTGCTTTGATGTGGGTCGGTCATGGGTGTTCCCATGACCCATGATACGTCCTCGTTCGTTATTCATACCAAAAATTCAGAAATAACCCTTCCAGTGGAGTTGATTCTTCAACGGTTTTGAAATAAGAAAATATTCCTTGACAACATATAAAAAATTCTGAATTTTTCGTCAAGATTTCGCTTTTACGTGTTAAACCAATGACGACGTCTGAAATTTGGATTTCTTGGCCGCCCTCCCCTGGATGAACCCTCAGAAAAATTGAGAATAGGAAATTTTACTGTAAATGGGTATCACTTTGCTAGCACATGAATACCATTTATGTCTGTTATTTTGTTCCTGTGTAGAAAATGGTGCTGTAGAGAGCATAGTAGTAGAAATAGAGCGGTCAAATCGCCGTAAACCATTCCTTGGGGGCTATAAACACAGACTGACTTCTGTAGAGTATCACCATGCAGCAGCACAGACCAGACCAAAGATGCGGCCAGACAATGGGATTGAGAAGTTCTGTCGTGACACTCAGACGGTAAAGACAAAGAATCAGAGACAGCAGACCATGATCGACACGTCCACTCAAATGACAACAATCGGATGTTATGTGTCCAACATGACAGACAAATTAGTTGTGGCTGGGAAGTATACCACAGCCTCTGAGCATCATGCAATGATTTTATCAAAGGTAAATTTATTTTTAGTAAAGTACCTTTTTTTTGAGGATGTAAAATACATGTGTAGACTTCATGTGGCAAAAAAGGTGTATTTCATTCTTAGTTTACAAATAAAGGAAAATATATAACCTGATACACAATTGACATTGTTGCACAAAGATGACATGCTGAAGCACAAGATTGTTCACCCGGATTGATGTTGAGATTATAATAATTATGGTGCTCAGTATAACAGTAGCATTACTCATCTGTGTGATAAACAGAGTTCTGGTGTGTGTAAATAATATAAATGACCTGGTTCAAGTGAATATTTGAATGTCTTCTTTTCTTTTCAATGAGCAGGTAATAATCCTGCAGTCATACTTCAGAAGATGGCAGGCAAAGAGATTTGTAGCTAAGCTGAAAGTTGACATGGCAAAACGCATGGAGTGGAGCGTCAAGAAGAGATCCGCAAGATTAAAGAGAAGGAGGACAGAATTAAGAAGGAATTTGAGAGGCGTATGAACCCCAGAACAAAAGAAGACTTTGATCTCTTGTATCATGCTCTTGAAAGTAAGTGTTGGTTTAATCATTCAGAAATTAATGCATTGATTAATGTGTTGACCCTGTCGAATAAGTTCAGAACAGACTGTAAAATACTAGCAGCTGGAAAATTTAACAATTCCAATAGTTTCATGATAAAGTGGTGTGCGGTTTTATTATCTGGAGTGATATATTTATAAGGCAAAAAAATATATAGTTTGTCTCAAAGCTGATGAGTGTTTTGAAAATAATGCGGTACGCGCATTTTTTTTTTTTTTTAATTCCTAACAAATGCTGGTATCAGTGAAAATTGTCGGGAATATAAGGCGGATTTTAATCACTTGACTAGCGGGAGGCCCGCGCTTCGCTCGGGCTCCCGCTAGCTGGGTGAACGGGAGCGATCACTGACATGGAAGGGATCACTGAAACACTGAAAAAGTGACACAAAAAATTAGTTCAAAGGTTTCATAAAAAAAAAAACGTCCAATTTTTTTTTTAACACTTTTAATAACTTAAGTTCCCGTCATCTCATATAGTGCCCTTCTACTAAACAATAAAAAAAATAAAAAACGTCAATATTTAATCCCGTACAACTTTCCATACTTTTTAATCATCTTTCTCAAAACTACTGCGTGTCATAACTCGTATTTCGTCACACCAGAACCAAGCGAAATAACATACTTTGTTATTTATATTTTACCCCTAGTCGCAGTTCGCATTTTCTAAATAATTTAACGTTATTATATTTATCTATTTACTTTTCAGTGGTATCTTTTATCTCAAAAGTACTCCTTATGTGCTAACCCGTAGTTTCGTTATAGCCTTTTTTTTTCTCACAACTCCTCAAACGCAGAGTTCCCGTCAACATGCAGTTTATGGTCCTCCTCTTCTTCCTCCTAATTCCAGTTTTCTTTCTTTTCTCTGTATCCCTCAACATTTCCCCCTCTACAAATTACGTTTTTCGTTCTTATTCCGTCCTCCCACAACCATCTCTCCCTCTCAAGCTTTCTGTATGATCATCTCGCCCCTCTCTCTCACGCTTTCTATATGCCTCAACATTCCCCCTCTCCAAAGCACTTTTTTTCTCTCTCTCCATCCGCTGCCCCAAGACCCTTACACATTACATTTTTTACCTCTGTTCTCCGCTTTTCCTTTTCTTTTTTCCTTCTCTATTTTGCCAGTGTTTGTTTTTGTTACTTCACTTTTCTATTCGTTGTTTTCTTTTTCTCTCATGCAGCTTGCCTTTCCCCCTCCCTCTCCTTCTCTCACTACTCTGTCCATTATTGCTTTCTCTTGTTTTCTCTCTCCTCTTCTCTCTCTTTCTGTATGACCATCTCTCTCTCCTCTCTTTCTATATCCTCACATTTCCCCCTCTACAAATTACTTTTCTCCTCTCATTCGGTGTTTACTCTCTGACCACCTCTCCATCTCCCCTTTACCCACTCCTGTCTCCCTCCCTCTCGTCCCCTCTATCTCCCTCCTATCTCTCTCCCCTCTCCACTCTTTCTAACAGTACGGACCCTCTCTCACCGTTCTCTTCCAGTGGGCTTACGCAACGGGATGCGTAGCACAGCGTACAGACGATCACAGGAATCAATTCTCGCGCTCGTGACATGCCGACGATGCGTGTCACGCCACACCCAGGTCACATCCCGGTCCATGTGCGATCTACCATGGAGTCCTATTGCATAACATACTGGCGTTGGGCACATCAGCAAGTGTTTTAAATACCTGCGCACGGCGGCGCTGTGAAAGCAAGTTATGATTGGGCGATTACTGGCCGTTGCTACGCTGGAAAACGGATGAAACGCAATTAAAATCCCAATCCGATGGCACTCCCCATTCAAAGTTGCGTTTTAATAATATAGGAGTTCTTCCACTTGTGAGGTTCTTGCCATTTTAAGAAAAAATATCATTCAAATGATGGGGTTATTAATGGAACCAAATTTCAGAACTTATTGTCAATTCTAAGGCCATTTCTGGCAAACTATTTTTTTTTTCAGTCCCGTTTTCTGTACTTTAGTCGATCGCGAATATTCAGAAATCATACTCGTACGATTTTTGCACTTTAGGATCTCGGAAAAACGAACAAATAGGTGAAATCGTACTATTTGGCAAGGCATGAATCAGTTCAATGCCGAGAGCTGGCAGATCGTTTGAATCGGTTTTTAGTTTTCAACAAAAATTAAATTCCACATTTTTTTTTTTTTTGAATAAAGTTCCACCGCATAACTTTTTTTGAATTTACCACAAAATTTTACCAAGTGCGCTCGTCAGCTTTGAGACAACCCATTTTTTTTTTCTTTTGGCCTATCCACACTGCCAGAGGAATTTGGGTATTCTAAGTTAAGTAAACCAAATTTGGTAATTCCATTTACAGGAATGTTGTGTTTAAGAAATGTAACAGTATAGGTCATAAGCTTTGAGTCTGTTTCTCTATTGAAATGTAATTAACACCCTCTCATGACGTAATCTATGGAAATGTTTCGTTCATGTGTTGCCCACCATTGTGCCTTAAGACTCAAACAATACTTAAAGGGGTAATTTTGGATCCATAACCTCTCCTAGGACACAAATTTGTGCTGGTGACAGGTGCCGTTTTCAGTGCTGCTCCAAAGCTATGGAGACGCATATTCCCATCAACATTTATAGGCCAAACTGTTGATGAGTTTTAAGTCAATCTCAACCCACTCTTTTCAGTCGTTTTTCGAAGAGGGGCTCATAAAAGCGCTTTGTGTCTGTGAAAAGGCACCTTTCAAAATATGTCATGGTTTTATGTTAATCTCCAAAATGAGTATCTGAGGTTTGTTCAAACTTTAGAACGCCTGCTTTTCTTTTTTTTAATTTTAAGTTTATGTGTTTACTCAAAATCTGTCATAAATCTGTTGCTGCAGGGTTTACCTACCTCAAGTTAGGTGACTGGTGTGTCACTTAAATGCGCAAGAATTACCCTTTGATCATATTGTTTTACCTCTTGGTGTATAATGGAGACGTATAGAGTTGGATACCGATCAATCCTCACATGACAGTGTTGCCAAACGAAGGCTGCCTTATGTCATCTTCTTGACCAGAAACACAGCTGATTGCATCCATCCATTGGAAGACACAAGTAGAGGCTTCTCTAGAAATAAACAGAGGGCCATCCAGACATTCTTGATAAGGTATCTAAGTTTTACTGTATAAGGGGTGTTAATAGGAAAATAATAACAACAATAATGTTAAGAAGGACCTTAGGGAGACCAATTACTATTGCATGAGGTTATAATGAGTTGTTTGACATGCTATCTGTAGCAACATTCTTTACAGTTTAGTCCATCATACAATTTAAAATTGCATAAATTTTAATGATATTTGAAAGAATAAAGTTCAAATCATTACAACTGAGGCTGATTTCCTTTACACCAATGTTGACTGAAATATATCATTTCCCTTCTGAGAAGTGTGAATGGCCCCAAAATACCTATTTTAAAGAGACCCCTAAAAGAGAAAATGTCTCAACCAGGACCCAGGTCCACACCCTGTCGCCATTACTCTCCTCATTCCGTTTTTGGGGCCGCCATAAACCAAACGGACCTTGTTTCATCGCATCTCTGGTATTAGCACCAAATGACTGAGATATTTGATCCTGGACTTTTGTCGTCTCAATCGGAATACGCTACCTACTATCCAATACTAATCTGATATTTACTGGATTATATCGGGCT
>JAMKCH010031685.1:0-16473 GCA_023653785.1 Ophioderma brevispina | reverse complement strand
AGTTATTGCCTTGAGGTAAGAGGACTCCTAAAAGGTATAGTTTGTATTTGTTAAATGCTTACTTACGGAGAAAGGGTCAAAGAAGGTCACACCATTGGGTATGTTTTGACCTATGGACCTATTTTGTCCCAGAACATGGTACTATGCATTGCGATGGTACAAACTAGTCGCTTATTTGTGCCTCATTAAGCTAATGAACAACTTCTAAATCATTTTCAACAAAATTGGAGCAACTTCCGGTTTTGACCCTGTACAAATAGAAATTGACCTTTTTTTAAAACCATTTTAGCCATTTTTACCCTATCACCCCAAACCATTGGGCATAGAGAGTACAAACTATACATTTTGGAATCCTTACGACTAGACGGACATTAGGCTACATTTCAACATGATTGGAGCATGTTAAAAGTTTGACCCCTGTGTAAACTTAAATTGGCCCCTATTGAAAGGTGACACCACAATTGGAGAGTACTAAATACCTAACATTGATATAGAGGGTCCATACTACGACCAAAGGTGGTCACACCTTTTTCTGAGTGAGGGGTAAACGATGACCGTTTGCCTTGGTCCTAGCTCTCCACTAAAGTCACTGGTACGCTATAAATGTGATTGAATTTCTGTCTGTCCATTATGAAATAGCACAATCTTATGAAAATGATCCTCACTTGAATTGCAGGAACTCAATGGAAGACCTATGCAGGGGGGTAGGACATGCCATCCTAACAGCAACAGTGAATTCAAATCCACATCAACATCCGGCGCGACCCGAGTGCCAGTCTATTTCAAAGACTTGGTCAGGAGGGCGCTCTTAAATGTATCGGACGGAGACTGATAAAGATATATCTGGTCACGATATTTCAATTCTACAGACCTATTTTTTTTTTGGAATTACAGTTTTGGCAGCGGGTTAATCCACTAACCCCGACGGATTTTGAGTCATTTTTCCCCATAAATTAGTCACTTACTAAGATTTATTGAACAAAAGAGTTAGAGGTGATTTTGCAATGTGTCACTGGGACCGAGGCTGCCATAGAAATGCAAGTAAGAATTCATAAATTACCGTTTGCAAATCCTAAAATGCCTAATCGAGCAGGTCTTTGACACGCCATGTGTAATTTCCATGAGGTTTTCAAATTTTCCCTGTTACCCCCTCCAATGAAAAAGCTGATCATACAAACTCAGATCTGTGCAGTTATGTCTGGTCCTTACATAGTGAGTAGCCTACCCCAGTAAGCACTTACCCCACAGATCTAATCATACAGGCCTCAGGGATGGCCTTTTCTGTGCCCCTGCACTATCATCATTGTTCCTACCATAATGGCATTTTTTGAAAATTTGAAATGTTTTTTTTTCTTTCAGTGGTTTTGAAAATAATTTTGACCATTTATCGCCTTTTGCTTATTTAATACATACATTACACAACAGGGTGCAACATTTCTTACTCATGATGTCAGCTATATCAATGCACACTTAATATTGGTCAATACAAGGTTTTCAGATTCGTCATTTTTTAGGTAGTAGTTATAGCCGCGGTTGTTAAAAGTAACAAGAGTACCCCTCTGAAATGCACTGACCGGGAACTTGTCCCTTCGTAAATACGGCACTGGCTACACACCTTATAGTTACAAATGATAATGAGGACTTTCAGTTGCTTGTTGAATTCTTACTCAGGATATATATTGATTAGTCCTAATTCAATAATTCCTTCTTATGCAACACCAACACTGAGATTCAAGCTTTGCTATTCATAGTTTTAGGTATATTTTACTAACCTACTCAATTCAAAAGTCGCTAAAATTGTTGTTATAACATAGGGTGTTTATTTTTCAGAAAATGCCGAACTGTTACCCCTCCTTGCCACATTTTACCCAATTCTCCCAAAATGGTAATTGGTTCCAATCACCTAACATCATATTCTTCCCCACATGAACCATATAGAAAAACCTATTTCCCCACCTCAGGGACTAATAACGGAAGAATAGACAACCCCTGTCAGGCCCCCGTGTGCTCTTGAAAAAAATGTGCTGTTATTGCTTACACTCAAAGAAGATCCTATGGGGAATGAAATCAAAAATACTCATGTAAAATGGAATGTTGTAATCAACTGGAATTGGGGAACCCAGCTTTGTTTTGGGCTTGCGTATTTTGGGCGAAACGAACGATACGCCATTGGATTACAACGCTTTATTCCGTCATGCATGCATAACGTGCATACGGAATAAAGCGTGTAATCCAATTGGCGTTCTGTTTCGTTTGCGCAAAATTACATTAAGCCTATGTTTTGTGGTGTTCGGTACCAATGTCAGAATCTGGGCGCGGTTTATTTTGTGCCTTACCTTCCCATTGAAATCACCATCTTGGCTCGATGCCATCTGATCGTCACCCGCCATCAAAGTCATGTGCCATTTTATTTGTTAGTGTCCCTGCCACAATCATGCCGTCGTCGTTACGAGGCTGCGTCGGAACACCACTCCCAAACCGTCCATGTTCCGTCAGCTAGGGCTTGGCAAAATTCATCATCTCCACTGCAGCAGCATTCGAACCAAGTCATGGGGCCATATGGAACTCTAAAAAATCAACACCACAGAGGTATCGGTTCAAGTTCTTCAGGTTTTGTTCTTCCACTAAATCTTGGTAAGCCTTGGTTTTAATTTGTCAAAAATATAAATTATATTTAGTCTCATCTTAACAGGTAATTCACGGTCATCTTTAATCTTTTTTGCCAATCCTTATGGCTTCAATTCAAAGAAGATAAGACTCCCCTTTCAGTGAGAAAATCAAACAACCCGTTGAAGGTCACAATATGTGCAATGTTGACAAGTGTGTGCATTGGAGGAAACCATGGTATGACCCCCCAAAACACGGTATTTGACCATTGTAAAAAGATAAAAACTTCCCCCTTTTAACACACTTATTGAGACCCGTGCTAGGCATTTCCCGGCCTCGCACACCAAGAACTTAGCGGTAACGATTGGCCTGTTGTGACACGCAGCCAGCACAATTTGTGAGCAGACCAGAGGATATTGGGTTACAGTTCATTGAAAAACAGCCGCATAGCGAGACATTATGTTAGAAATCTAGGGAGGTTCGGCCAGATTGCCTGTCTCGCTAGTGTTAGCAATGGTTCAGCTTCACTGCACTAACACAAGGAACAACGGGGGGGGGGGGGATCCACCCCCGTATGTCGGAAATGGAATTGATGAACTATCATAAAGTATGTGTGGTACAATGGATAGCTATGACCATCCCAAGTCCATTGATACAAAAAAAGTTAAAACATACCTTGTATGACTTCACAGTGACGTCAAAATATGGCGTCATGCAAAAAATGCGAAAAATCTAAAAAACAATGCAAATCAGTGGTTTTTGCCATTTTTCAAGACAAAAATGGGATTTTTGTGGCCTGAGTTGCGCACAAATGCTTTTACTACAAATAAATCAAAAACAAATAAGATAAAAAACCTGTGTAATGTATCCTAGCAAAAAAAATGGATTCGGCTTGTTCCGTGTTAATTTCAATGGGAACTAGCTTTTATTCGTTACGCAGTGCGTGATTACATACCGCCCGGTCATAATGTAGGTCCACTTTTATATAAAATTGGGATCGATTAAGCCCAAATAATTGGTCGAGCATGAGTTGCAAAAGATTGGGAGAGATGCAGTCGAGCCCCATATTTTAAAATCATAGAGAGAACCACATTAATATGGGGTAATCATCCAATTTATCATTATCAGTTTGGATCCGAGTTTTCACACAACTTGGGACTACTCAAAAAACGATAATTGTTCAACATGGTCTTGAATCGAGCGCAAAGGCTTCAAAGAAAAAAACAATTGCAGTTTTGGCGTGAAAAAATAAAAAATAGATGAGATACGATAAAACGGGACCATCCCCTCTAAGCAGTGGCGTTAGCCAGATTTTTTTTTCGGGGGGCAACAGGCGGGGGGGCACATACATTTCAGGGGGGCAAGCATATATTAAAATTTGTTAGTATATATTATAGGCCTATGTAAAACTAATTTTTCAGGGGGAGCCACGAGGGGGGGTCAAAGATTCCCCACAGGGGCGGGGACTAGCTGCCCCATGTCCCCCCCCGGTCCCCCCCTGGCTACGACCCTGCCTCTAAGTATATGAAGTTTTCATCTTGATAGAAAGAATGGCCTTCACCCCAAAAACCCCCATATGTAAAGTTTCGCGCCAATATTTCAATCCGTTTGATGTTGCGAGCGAAAAAAGTGATTTTGAGCCCCATAGAGTACTGTGTTTTTTTAATATTGGTTGACCAAATGGGGGGCATTGCGCTCAAATCTTTCCCAAACAAAACATCCTTTGGCTATAAGATTTCACAGGGTAATGCGAAAATAGTAGCTTTCTTCTGATACCAAAAATTTGACCACTTACGGTAAAATCGGGTTCTGGGGTCTAGGCTATTAGCGATCAGAACATTTTAATTTTGTAGTAGTAGATGATTTATATTTATGCTTCATTCTGCTACAAGCCAGTGAAATTCGGTGTATCCTTTGTGTGCTCACCGAAATTCGCAAGGATGCGGGTTTGTGGCAGTCAGGCTCAAGTCAAATGATACTTATATATAATATATATATTTGTGTCGGTATTGCGTGCGGATTGCAAAATAAAGCACAGGGAATAACGAGTGGCAGCTTCCATGATGCTGTACAAGTATATACATTGTCGGGGATAAATATGGATTTTTTTTTGCAAGGAATGCTACGATGACCCACAAAACCATCTGGCACATCTTGCGTAGCGATATTTTATTCATGCATAACCACTTTAACAAAAACTTCATAAGTGGAGCTCACAGGTGCATAGTTCGCTTCATGATCCAAAGTCAGTAAACCTCTTTGCGGCCCAGGATTAAGGTTGCCATTGCGTGGAACGAGTATATGATTGATATGGGGTTTTGCCCAGAGTTGTTTTAAAATAGGAGGATCTATCTGAGGATAGGAATATTGAGACTACTTCTGCCCCAGTTGATGAGTCATCCACTATGGCAACTGCAAAGTCGCTGCATGCTCAGTGCTTACTGCTTTCCACAGGCACTGGAGGCGCAGAACTTTTCTGTCTGTATGGACACCAAGATGGTAATGAAGAAATGATAGTGTCGGAAATGGTTAAAGGTGCAATGAGAGATTTGAGGTTTATATAATTGAGTATGTAGTGATTTTATATAGATTACTCACTCAATAGATGTCTTTGCCTTGTGTTGGGCTACAGAAATGTCTTAAAAAAGATAAAACAAAAAGTAATTTTGATTACTTATATTTAAATAAACCTGGCTGAATTTTGAAATTTGTTTCAATACAAAATTAGACTGTTCAGAATGTTTGTATGGAAAGAAATATTTCTCACTTACAAGGCTGCTCAGAGATTTTTGAAATTATAAATTTTCTGGTATTAATTGAAATAGTAACTAGGGCGAGGTGCGAGCAGGTCTAAGGCGCTGAAACCGTCGGCAGAGTATAACGATCGGGAGACGCGGCCTGGTTCTAGCCCCGCAAGAGTCGGGGTTTCTTGGTCAAAAAACTCAAATAGTTCCTACAAGGCGGAAATTGCATAATTGCACAGCAGTGTGAGTATGGAATTCTCCTCGCTCCCACCCATGCCGTAAAAATGTGCAGGTGTATGCAAGGGTGCGCCCGCGCCTCATGGTTCGGAGAGTTATGTGAAGCTGTGGTCCGTGTATCAGGGGAGTCATTCCTGAACATGTAAAAAGTTGCAGACCTTATCGAAAAGAGTAGGGGGACCATCCCGGGCTGTTACTGCATTAAATCACTCTAGGCTTGGGCCTTTCGTCCACAAAGTGGACAGACTAAAGGTTGATGATGAGTTTAACTCGAACTAAGATGGTTCAATTTTCAAAGTTTGAGATGAAATGGATTTTCTTTTGATGTTGTAGTAAACAGTTACATTGTAGTACAGTAGTGCACCATGCAAGATCACCTGTGTAAAACAAAATTCTGGATCACAATTGTTACAAAGCGTCGACTTTTTATGAAGGACATCGATTTGAGCTTAGTATTTCACCAGTGATTAGTATGTGGACAACTATGTCTCCAAAAACAGATTTTTTTCGAGAAAAAATTTAGGGTGCCCTCATCTGGAATCTCTAAGTCGCCTTTAATCCTTTCAGATAGGTTATTTTTAATGGACAGATTTATATCAGTGCAAAATTCAGGACTTTACAAATCAATTTTTTTAGGGACACCTATAAATTCTTGTTGCAAACGTTTAAAGGCTGACTAAAGATTTTACTGATGAGGGCGCACTCAATTATCAAACAAATCATACTTTTTGCATATCATATACATGTCCATATATTAAAGGTGGGTGCCCGATCATGAATCCAAAATTTTTGTACGATGTTTTATTCTTCACATGGAAGCATCTCACCAGAAACATCATGATTACAAATTTTGAAATAAATCGGCCCAGCCGGTTGGATAGTAGAATGCAAAAATGTGTCCTAAATGGGCCATAGACATGTGTGTTTAATAATGTGGTATACACACTTGTGAGACGTTTTTGTTTATAAATCGAAAAGGAAGCATTTCCTGGGCCTAACATTTTTTTTTTTCCTTGGATAAATGGAGAAATGTTTACTTCTTCTGATACCCAAATCATCCATTTGATGGAGTAAAGTGTGGGGATGAGGTGCGATCGGGTCACCCACCTGTTAATCACTGTGTGAAATACTAAGCCCCCCCTCAACTCTTCAATCGTAAGTTCTTCATATAGTACTCACACTTTTTTATAAAATTCTGGATCGAGAATTTTAGTTAACACGTTATCCTATGGCACTGTTATTTATAACTGGTGCATAAATTTTTACTGCATGAAAAACAAAAATCTGATTCGTCTTTAACAAAAATCTGATTTGGGCTCTAACTACGGAATTATGCGCTTTAGGTGATTATCTTTACTTCTAGATGGCTATTTTTTAATGAACTACACAAAACATTATATTTCAAAAATCCCTGAGTCAGCCTTTAAGAAAGACCATACAAAAGAGGTAGCAAGGACCATTGATTACTTCCACAAAATTTCTTTTTGCCCAATGGGTTAGAAAGTATAGTTCAAATGACTATTGGAAGTCACCTTCGCTCATCGGATTGCAGCCAATTTCGTCTTCAGTCATTTACAAATTTGAACTCTGTGTTAGACGTCATAAAATAATTTAAAAATTTCTTCTAAAAATGTATCTGATAATTTCTGTTTTAGAATATGAGTCCTTCTTCTTCATTAAAATTGGTTTAATTCCTTTCAAATTGTCGAATTGTATACATGATTACTTATACAATTTTCCCACTATTTCTTCTCATAAAGACAAGGATTAATTTGATCTTCCCTGGAAAGGCCAGTGCACGCAACCATATAATAAAATTCCATAAAATATTTTAGGAACATTGATTTTTTGATTTCACCTCAATAAGTCATGGAGCCCCCCAAAATCCTATTCTTGACCATACAAACTCTAAACTTTGCTCTCATTTTAGCCCCAAAGCATTAGTACGGACAAATTTTTCGCATGATCCTGATCATATCTTGTAGTTTCTTGGAACTTTTGCAGCACTTTTTATCCCTAAGTACTGAATGGTGTTTAGTAGCGTCTAGAACATAGACCGGAGAAACCAGCCACCGCGCCGCAATCTTGGTCAGCTATGGGCAAACATTTGGGGGTCTTCGTGTATGCTCGGGAAGATTCGTAAACCTTCGGTAGCTTTGCTCAATTTTTTTTCATAGAGCTATCGTTGCGCTACATATAACGCAACAAAGATTACGCGGTCTTTGCGTCGAACAACTGAAGAGCGACCGGCGCGACTACACAACCCAACTTTGCAATTTGTAGAGCTCGGATGCCGCAAGGGGGAGAATTTTTGAGGATACGAATTTCTCTCAATTTGTACTTGATCTGTTTCGGAACACCTTCCAAGAACATTTCTGAGGTTTATTGGACAACAAGTAAAAAATTAAAACTAAAAACATGTTTCTAACTTGGCTGCAATGATCGTTTTGGATTTTTCTTTAATGCAAGTATGAAAAAAAAAAAAGAAACGGGAAGGTCATTGATTTAAATATTTCTTTTTCTATACAGATTTTCAAGAAATACCATAAATGATTTTCTATTGAAATTGAAACCGGGATCCGATCCAGTGATCGTTTTCCTTTTTCGGATTTTTTTAAAAAAGTTAAAAAACTTAAAAAAGGAAAACAATTTTATTATTTTTCTTTTTTTTTTCTCTTGTCATGTATAGCAGGAGAACACGCTGTTTGTTTTTCATACAGCAAACAACACAACATTCCATAAATCAACGTCGGGAGCGCGGTGTCATGACAGATATACGCAGTTAGGGAAGACGCAAAGGGTGCGTATCATGATACGGCCGCGAGAACCTCAGAAATACCAGCGTCTACATAATTCGTGGGTTTTTTCCGCGTTCATCCGACAAGAACAACGAAGACCCTCATTTTTGCCCATGTGTGACAGAGCCGTTGTAGCGTAAAGAATACGGCGTCCAGCTTCTCCGGTCTATTTCTATATACAGTAACAGTAAATAGGTACATTGCAATCCATTATGGGATCGATTCAATTCACCCTCTGATTTATTACAGACAATCGGTAAAAGAATTCCACAATTTGTGTAATTGTGTAGAAGTACATGCTATGGCGTATAAAACCTAAAAAAACCTACTCTACGGTTAATCTGTTTTTGGTTATTATAGTTGTAGCCTTGGTTGAATAAGGCAAGTTCCTTTCCAGACCAGCAGACTATACATTTTACACCAGGTCCCCCTTGGTGGATCCATGTATTGCACCTATACCAACCAGTTTCTTTAAGGACATATCCAGAGGCCACGATCCATTGCCACTAATCACCCGAGGGTGTAATGTTTTAAGCGTACCTGGTACCTGTGTATTTGGCACGGGATTCTTGGTTGAACTTGATCACTTGAACTCCTATCAGCTGTGTAAGCATCCTGTAAGTTTCTGCTAATTGGGAGCCTACCAAATCTCCCCACCAATAGAGCTAGTCGCACACTGCTAGGAAGAACTGGGAAGGGCACAACACAGACAAGAAGCTTTAATTGTAATGAGATTACATAATTTTGCCATTTGTAAGCTTTACACAACTATACCAAACTTCAAAATTCTAGACACAAGATCTACTTATTTCTTTTTACACTCCAACAGAGAAAAATATCAAGGGTTCAAACAGGCCGTTATGCCAGGCGGGATTACACAAGGGAAAAGTCCACTTTTGCTGAATTTTTGATAAAAAGTGTCGAAATTTTGACAGGAATTCACTTTTTTGTGTTGGCATTTTCAAAAAGTCCCAAAAAATTACCATTTAGGTCACTTTTTAGCAAAAGGGTTGTCACTTTATTTGAAGTTCCCGCACCCCAAAGATCCTCTGCGTGCGGCCTGGGTGCAAACAAAGAAAAACACATGTGTCAGTCATCAAGTAGAATCATAATTTATTATGTTACAATATAAACCTGTGGTAACTACCACAATTATAGACTTGTCAGACATATTACTGATACTGTACATGTAACGTACAACTTGAAGGCTCATCAGACACGATGCGGTTAAATTATTTAGGAGGTGATACATAAAATACCAAGCATTTGGAACCGTTGTCCGTGAACTAAACTTCTACATCTACTTCCCAAGTGACACTAACCCTTATCAGCTGTATTGTGATTAGCTATTCCTACATGCATCTGTTTTTGCATCTTGGATGACAGTCAATACCAGAATCCAAGTTGAATGTTTTGATAACACATCTCCCTTAGTAAAAGCAGGCTAACAAATGATTTTAGCAGGAGGACAAGCAAATTTCCTGGGCAGTCAACCAAACTATAACCTTTATTATTGTACGGCTTTTCCAGGAGTTAGGACTTTGATGATGTGGTATTATCATGCCCGCCTAGATCCACAATGATCCCCAAAAGAGAAGATAGCAGAAATTATTACTTTGTTCCCTCTCCACTCTGGGGCGATTGTGACCCACTTGTCCACAGGAGGTGTTAAATTTCTCCCTAGAAGTGAAGTGTAAATCCCTGAGTAACCTATCTGGGAATTGAGTACAGGATTAACTAATGAAAGTTGTAAATTCGTCTAGAGAATAATGTTCTGAAAGGCCTTTAGCACCACTGAAGGGAGTATGTTAACCAGAACCATGAGGTCAACATTATCTTTTAATAAAACACTACTTTGGAAGAGAGGTACGGGTATGTGCGGCCTTAGGAACCCCCTTTTCGCCATCCTCCTGTCAGTTCCCCAAGACCCCCAGTTTACAGCATAATTAATTTATCAAAATTTTCAGATCCCAAAAGCCCTACTTTCGGAGACAAAGTCCGTTCCCAAGCCCCCAAAGTGGAAAAATCGGGCCGCACATCCCTACCTGAAAAAAAGTTGAGTGCCCCCCACGGGTCCAGCACGCGTAGTACGTAAGCACTGAATGAGTCACATGCTCGTGGGTTAGGAACCGCACCGCGGCTAAATCTGGGCACTGACTGCAGTCACATGCTCTGCAGCGGATCTACAATAAATCGATAAAGATTTTTACAGGCCTATTACGTTGATTATTTGAAAGACTGAATTTACATGTACAAAGTCAGTATGTCTCCATAGGATTTTGTATGTAGTACTTTAGAACTAGTAAATACGGAAGGAGAACACGAAGTGATTTAATTAGCCTGAGGATTGCACTGTAAATCATGCACTGACAAACTTAACATCCGCAACTCGCGTTAAAGGTGGACTTGTTCCGATTTATGTGTGTTGTGTTCTTTACAAGTTGCTAGGAGACCCTGGCACTTGCACAGACACCCCACAAGTACAGTGGAAACAAACTTGCGGTTTTTGTGGTAGACGCAATAATGCCATGTTGCATTAGCCCTAGCAATACTGTGCTAAATTATTGGTGGTTAACCATCTTAAACCGGTTGCTTTTTTGTTTATATCTTGGAAAGAAGGGTATTTTGAGGCTTCAAATTTCAGGATGACAATGAGGAAAAACAGGGGTTAGAATTTCTTACACGGTCCGCGTGAGGTCCAAGTGGAACTCTCGCCAATATATTTTTGCGCGAGTCTATAGACTAGCGCAATGTATCTTGCATTAAATGTTGCGCGAGTCCAAAATTGTCTGATTTTCACCACAAATTGTGTTGGTCAACATGGTCAATAGCATTGACTATATTTAATTAGGACATGGGAAATGGGATACAAGAAAGGAAAAAGGTAAACAATATTAAATATATATTAAATTGTACCAACAAAATTACATCACCCTATATACAGTTGGACGAAGCTTCGTTGGTTTTAGGCCTAGGGTGGTTACCTCACGCCCATTTTATTGCGTATATGCTACCTTACCTCGGTAATGGTATTTGATAAAATCTTATCCACAGTTTCTCCCTACTCCCAAACAATGCAATGCAGCTTGTGACCTTTACGGTCTTTCTCCAGACTCGTCATAAACAAACTCAAAATTTTCTATGAAGATCTGCTCCCCACTGTAACTTAAGATGTGTCCCTTCTCGACACTGGAGAAAAACTTACTAAAAAAGATCGAAAATAAACGCAAATATGAAATTAAGAAGATGGCAAAAGCAATTTCAGTAGAGCACATGGCATGTCATACACGTGTTGGTTGACAGAAAGTGACAGGAAGTAAAATTACCTTGGGAATGCGATTATACCCATTTATTGGCAGGTTTAAATTTTATCTCCTCAGCATCCAGCATTTCTAATCAAAAACTTTGAAAAGAAACCACCGAACATAGTGAAAATTATATTTATAGCAAAATTTTTTCACCATTTACGGGCCATTAATTACATTTTTAAGTTATATGTTAAAATATTATGATGAATGCTGGGAAAATTTGGTATACACCGCGGCATGTGGAATCGACTGAATCTTAATCTGGCACCGTATTCTGTGAAAAAAAGAATGTTGTGGCGGGGGTAAACCGATCATGATTAACCTCATGCATACCAAGTAACCTGGAATGATTTATCAGTTGAAGTGTCATTCCAAACCACCGGCATCGTAAGGTCATAAACTTAAAAATTGATTGCAATAATTCGAGCCGAGCTTGTCTTTTGCGGAAATTAGCTGTTTGTGTTAAGTGCAGAAGTTTACTGAGTCATGTTGGAGTAGTAATTGTGTGTGTGAGGGTACGATGTTCCCACGCGAGTCCACACGCACTCGCGCTGTAGTAATTTACGTGAGTCTCGGCGTGAATCGATTCGCGGAATCGCGTCGAAATTCTACCCCTGGAAAAATACGGCCTTCATCTGATCTCAAAATCGATACTTACTTCGGGGTAAATCAGGGGGGGGTCCTAAAGACGATCGGACACGCACCTTTTTAAAACGAGCAAAAAAATGCTGTGAGGAAGGAAATTTGCGGCATAATTTAAGCTTTTTTTAGTTGCGCTGATAGGGAATTGTCCTAACCTGATAACCTGATAACATAACAGTACACGGAAATGCGCACACCAATGACAGTGTTGATCGATTTCGATTAGAGGAGCTTGATTCATCGACTATCAAGAGCTCAATACAATAGGAGTGTGGCCCATGTGGACATCGTATTCTAAAAGGCGGTAAGGCAGCCCACCTCTCACTTGTTCGCAGAGATTATCCGATCAAATGAAGTCCCTATCGATCGTTGTAGCAGTACTTAGGTTGATTGCTTGTCATTGTTTGGCCACTTCCGGGAGGTTGTGCTCTGTTATACTCGTCGTCAAGTGACCGCAGTTCATTTGATTGCCAACCAAAAGGTGTAAACGCCAAATGGCACCCTTCTAAATTTACATGCTCGAGAAAAGGTGAAACGAGAGAACGGCTGTGGTTTTTATACACAGAACTCGGGCCTCCTAACATATTCCTAAATACCCTGCAAATGATAGGACCAGAAGCAAAACATAATATAAATCTGAAATTTTAGTCATACGTCGTTTCAGGACACTTACTGCAAACACGTAATTGAATGGAGTTCTGTATCTTTGAAACAATGTCGTTTGTTCCTTTTCCGTTAATCTTCAGTTGGAAAAAAAGTAACTTACTGGGAATTTGAGAATTCTAGAGGTTTATTCTTCACTTTTGACTATTCGCTTAATTCAATATTTTCACTCTTTCGGATAATCATTTTTTTTTTTTTTTTTTTTTTGATAGTGTCTTTAATTATCGGCTATTATTACTGTATAATTATGGTCCGGTTGTTTTTCTGGTTGTTTTAATATTTTATCATTTAAAGATGTTGTAAGAATTTTAATGCCCCGCTTAGTAGTAGTAGTACAGCAATGAATCAATGATTAAATCCACTGTCAGTGGACCCGTGTGCGTGGACCCGTGTGACTGTGCATGAGCTATGTTTGTGTACATACACGCGACCAGCCAAGCATTTCCTTGTAAAACTATTCAAAGATACAGAACGGTTGGATCAATAACGGCCCTGACATCAGGGCACCACCTTAAAGCAAATTAGCACATGTTTTGAATGGGCGCCCCCAATTTTCAAACATTTGGCGATTTTTACATGGTGCAATGGTAACTGGGATAGTAAACTATACCTGTGAATGGTTTTATAAGCTAGAAAAGGTCTATGTGTCACAAACGAAGGAATTTGTGTAGCTAGAATAAGTATTATCGGGGATCCCCGATAATAATGCAACGGCTGCTGGAAACGGATTCCCAATGTGAAAATAGCCGGGAAATAGCGACATGTACATGTCTACGCTATCCATTAGTTGTTTTATAGTTAGGGCAAGTCAAGTTATGGTTATTTTGGAAAGAATTTAGAATTCTGCCACAAGTACGAATTCAGCAACGTTAAAGGAATAAACCGCAGGTTAAAGGTGTTCGAATTTTAAGTGGTGGCAATACTAAATTCATTCCCGGTATTTTCTCGAGGTGGGCACTATTTTTCATCATGGACGGACATAAACGTAATATTTCCAGCTCTGCCGTTTTAAAATTTACAAAATCGTTTATTTTGTGGGATTAAAATACGCATTTGTTAGCATTCTCGTTCGCAGGTAATAGTTTCCTAGACAAATTTTTTTTAAACCAACGTAAATTTGCAAAAATATCAAAATTTGAAAACTGGGGGCGATCTTCAAAAAGTGTGCCAGATGCTTTAACGGTCCATGGCCCGATCGCAATAGCCTCGTACCCAGGAAGCTCCAGATTTTTACCGGGAAGTGGTCATCATTTGGTATCAGAAGAAAGTCTATATTTTTCTCAGACCCCCCCAGCTAGCTAACAGCTACAAAAAATCTAAGACAGTTATTTCCTAATTACACTTTAGCGTAAGCTACCCAATTAGGCAACACCACAGGGATTTCCCCCGCTTCCATCTCGTGCAATGTGCCGACTGCCGATTGAAAAGTGCAATGGAGCTGCCAAAGTATCACCAGTTTCACCTGTTTCCCTTACATCGAAACTGCACAAATTCGGACATATAACGGTAAAATAAATTCTAAACTTCACCGCTTGGGTGTCGATTTGTCGAATGACCGGGAAGTTATGAAAAACGGGGATAGAATTGATAATGATATAAGCTACGGGATGAAAATTGTAATGGCGCAAACCAACATCGATAGCCCAGTGACGTCTATAGCGAAATAGGCAGCCACAGATCATAAATTCCAAGGGTGCATCTATGGGGCTCTAAAAATCAGTTTTGCTCTACGCAAACGGATTGAAATATCGGCGAAACTTTACAGTTTGGGTTTTGGATAGAACGATTCGTCATGCATTATACTGCATCTGGCCTTCGCTTTATCATGTGTCTTTTTAAAATATGCCGCTGGCATTATAAGGCATGAATGATTCAAAACTGCAGTTCTTCTGGGGACAGCACGTCACACGTGTGGTACAAAATTTACAATGCCGACGGCCGCGATAAATCAAGTCTGACGGGGGACTTCACTTTTAAATCGTCAATTTTTCAATGATAAGTGATAGCCGCACCAACAACAACCTCACAAGAAAGCTAAGAGATTGGTGGTCACGGTAAGCTAGGTTTTGAGAACCACAGCGCATAAATAAAGATGTTATGGGATCCGAATCACAAACGTCTCGCTAGACCCTTTTGCACCTAACAAGGAGAAAGATAAAGCATATTGCTTCGAACAGGGCGGCCTATATAAAAAAGGAAAATGATAAAATCCAAGTGCAAAATGATCAAGGACCCAAACAAAAGTCGCTACCACTGTGAAGAAGCAAGAGATGAATCGTGCTAGGTTTTGGAGTGAAGGCCAATATCTATCAAGATGAAAATTCATATTCTAAATCGGGCCATCCCCCTTTATCAGTAATCGTTAATCTTCTATAATCTCTATGTCCCCACAAGGGGATGAATTTAGTATTTGCCACCACTTAAAATTCGGACCCTTTAACATGCGGTTATTCGTTAACGTTGCCGAATTGTAAAGCCTATGGAAGAATATAATGCTTTACCAAACAGTGAGGGTGTGCTGCCTTTACCGCCTTGTGATATCTCATGTTCTATTGATTGCGACAGTCCATTGAGTAGTGTTGAGCTTACAAATACAACGGCGCGGTGCGGTCTTTACCTTAGCCGAGTCTCTGCCTTTTCCGCACGTAGCCCCTACTATCTCCCTAAAAAGCCTGAGAGGCAGTATAGTAAAAAAAAACGGGATCCACCGTCCACCATATGTGCCACAAGTCAAGAATTTGGTAATTACGGTCCTCTATCCACACAAATCCGGGCATATATGAAAACTATGAGGCTTAGCTCCATACTAGCTGATTTTAAACATACAAAAGGTGCACAGCTCATGTTACAGTCAGTGAAGTTGGCCCTACAAAGGGCACGAAGTATCAGAAAACTTGAAGCAAACACAGTCGTCTCACTCCATGATCCGGGTACGTGTAAGTTCGTAATTTATTGGTAAGCAGCGAACATAAGCGTGCTCGTGCCTATTCTAAAGAAAATAAACCGGGAACAATCCAGGGGTGACTCACTGATCTAGTGGGCGACTGCTATGTTTCAAAATTGGATTTTTTAAGGTATAAAGAAAATACCGTTTCAAAATCATAGATTTTAGCCATGAATGGACAAAGCAGTCAAGGAACAACGTGCGTAATATAAACATAATTAGGACTTACGTCAAAGTAAATATTTCAATAAGTTTTTTTTTTTTTTTTTTTTAATTTGGTGGGGGGGGGGATTTGGCTTATCCGCTCGAGACGGCTGCGCACCCATCCGGTTTTCAAATAGAGGAAGGCACGTAGCGTGTGGGAGGTAGTACGGACGACGTGCCAAACGCTACGTGACGAAGCTATCTTTAACCGCTTGTGTTTCATGTTCGGTTTTTCCCCTTTCAGATAGGAACCAAATCTTAAGCAATTGAAATCTTAACATCGTGTGAAAGGTAAAGAATTTCCCCACAGTGGCGCTAAATTCGCC
>JAMKCH010031684.1:0-16440 GCA_023653785.1 Ophioderma brevispina | reverse complement strand
TGGTGAACTTTAGGCCCTTACAGAGTCGTTTCCTCTATGAAAATCACTTAAAGGACCGTGGGGCCGGTTCCAAATCCAATTTAATTTGAGTTCAGCTTGGACCGATATACTAGAAATTTATACAAAATTTAACATTCTTTTTTTCATGTCCAAACACAGTGGTTCTCAAATTCTAATCCGCCACGGATGGTACACGTTCTGGCGGCTTTACTGAATTCCGCACCGGGTCCTTGTTGTCATTGTTGCTCCGCAGTGGGCAGACCAAGAGATGTCATTGTTTTTTTCCTGTGGTGCTGTCAACAACCACAGGTAGTGTCTGATCTGCATTCCAGGACAAATACCTGGTTCTCAATATGTTAAGGCCCGCCATTCGCCCAGGAGGAGTCAGGCTCAGGTGGGAGATTCTCACAGGGGCCCGTCCCCAAAACTCGTGCGTAACCCTACGTGATACTAACTCATGGATGTCCTACAAAACAGAACCTTTTCATACCAGTACACAGTGCTTTGGACCAAATTGGTCCACTTCAGGAATTCACATAGTATGCACGTAGATTACGACTGAGTTTCGGGAACGGACCGAGGTGATGGCAAGTTCTTTCCTTCCAAAAGGGACTCTTTCTAAGCTCCTTAGAGACTGTTTCAAGAGGTGGGACTTTTCTATGGATTTGAGCGGTTGGCAGCAGGGTATTGTCCAGAATATGGGTGCTTTAACATAAGAGTGTAAGAATGGCAGATCATCACATAATACAGACCAAACCATTGATTGAGGGTTCTTGCTTTATTGGTAACCAAAAAAGGCAAATGAAACTTACGCTGTTCCCATGTTAAATTTGGCAGCTGTCAATTTCACTGACGCTTTGATCACCATTAACAGAATTGTGTTGAACCCAGGGGAGTAGCACACAGTGTAAACACATCTCAAGTACAAGGTTAAGTGATTAAAATGGTTGACAGACTGACGGAAACCCCTGAAACGTGTTCTTAAGTGCCGCAAGGGTGCCTAAGGCGAGGGGGCCAAAACAAGGTTTGAAGGGGGGCGTCAAATTTGTAAATTGATCCAATCGTGTTGGAAAACGAACACCATGTTATGTGTCTTAACCATAAGGATTCAGAAAGGTATAGTTTGTAATATGTACAGCCTAAGTTCAGAGTTATAGGCGAAAAACAGCAAAACTCAATTAAAAAAGGGTCAATTCAGGTACGGGGTCAATTTAACATGCCTCCGGATTTGGATAAAAAAGTGTGCAATTATGGTGAAGCTTATAGGATTAAATTAAGGATTAGTTTTGAGTGTCTCAAATGCTGCTTAAGAAAGTAGGGGGGTAACAAGATCAAGCCCCATTGAATGCAATGGACGTTGAATTCTGTGCCCCTAATTGGAAAATAAGCATTTAAGAAGTCAAACCCTATTTCCTTATTTTAATGCCTATGAACTTCCACAATAATTTGCCACCATTTTTTACCAAATCGGAGCAACTTTAAAATTTGACCCCTGTACAAAATGAATTGACCCTTATTATTGATATTTTGCTGTTTTTAGCCTATACACTCTGAAACTTTAGGATGTACATATTACACACTATTTACTTTTCTGAATCCTTGAGGTTAGACACATAATATGGCATTGTGATTTTCAACATGATTGGATAAATTTACAAATTTGGACCCTGTACAAATTTTGTTTGGCCCCCTCGCCTTAAGGCACCACTTGCGGCACTTAGAATCACGTTTCAGGGGTTTCGGTCAGTCTGTCAAACATAATGTAATCACCTCCAAACCTTTGTCCTTGAGATGCGTTACAAATGGGTGCTAGCTCCAGGGCTATGTCAGTGAGATCCATCTGGCTTCTTTGGGCAATACCCACTTAAACTCTTCATTATTTAATGTACTCCCTGCCAGCGCTAGGGTTCTAATTAAAATGCCCAGATGACGGAAAATGTTCATAAACGAGAATAAAAATCAGGACTATATAAGATCATTCAAATTACAATGAGTCATTGTATGATAAAGTACTTCTATGAAAACTTTGATTACATGCCTACCTTACAAACTTACAATTTACTCTTATTAGCAATTGTTGGAATTATGGATGTTTAAGTGTTGTTCCACTAAACTTCTGTAAGAAGCGGGGAATGGGATGCGATGTGTTACTATTTGGATACAATTGCCGCCATGTGGTTATAAACACTTCGGCTGGTTAGTCCGAAGTGATGAGATCTTTTACTGAAACATCAGCTGCTCTCTTTGTTGGAGGAAGTGGAAGGTCTAATTTTTGAAATCTGTCTTGAATTAATTATCTTCTAGGTTGCAAATGCCACACACCCTGTGAGGACATTTTGGATTTCATTGGTGTGCTCTCTGGCCCGAAATAGATATGCTCAGTTGTCCCATGTTAAAATTGAACCTTGATGAGTTTCTTTAGGACAAACACCGGCATGAGAATCTTCAGTTTAAAACTGAATTCAGTTTTTTTTTTTGGCCCGAATTTACGCGTTTGATTTAGTTTCGCACGATTTGGGGATTTAGGGATTTCAGCGTTTTTTCAGATTGTTTTTTCCGCTTAGTGTTTCGAACAGTTTCATTCTCATGGCCTTAAAACCATTATGTAAAATTGAAAGGTATAGACTTAATAAAGGAGCGTAATGCATATAGGAAATTAAATTTTATCTTTAAGTAAACGGTTAGCATACCTTTTTGTAGAGTAATTGCTGAGATTCTTGATCTTCAACCTTGTCCTTCAGATATTCTGCTGAAAGAGTTCATAAATTCACAATTGCAATCTGTTACAAACATGGATACGAATACTGCCTGATTAAAACGTGTTTGGGTGTGCGTGGGGGGGGGATCCTTACTTTCAATTGGACCTGCATAAGTTCCTTGTTGTATACACGACAGATCTGTCAGATATTCTTACGCACACCTTGTGGGGATAGTGTTAGTCCTAGTCTCTCTAATGAGGTGAGCAGCTGCAAAGGAATGGAAGATCTAATGCATTGCATGGTTATGGTTGGGTCTTTCTGATTAACATTGATAAGTCAAAAGGTTACAGGAAAACATTAAGTACATCAAAATCTCACCAAAAGTGACAATGAATTTGAAAACAATCGACGTTAACCTTAAATATGCAGGTTTTAAGATAAAAATACTTGTCCATATTTGTACCTCTTGCCTTCATCAACTTCTATAAAATATGCTCCTAACATGCCTGGAACCAACGCCCTGATCCTGTCTTTTTTCATTGTCATGCTAAGGATGACACTAAAGGATGGCAGTTTTGATGAGTGGACCTGGAAAATAAAGTGATCAAAGATTATTAATTAATAAATGTACAAAAAATGAGTTCACCTTCGTTTGAACAATGTGCTATCTACTTCACCCTATTCATTAACTTGGAACTAAAAGGATTGTTTAGATAGCAACTTTTTTTTTGGGGGGGGGGATTATTTACATTATAGTTATGTTGTTTCTTTTCTATTCTTTACAATTAGTTTACAGGTGCCAACATATGTCATTTTCCACAAACGATTGGCACTAAACAAAACATTTTTGTACACACACGTACAAATCAAAATTGTGCTCGCTGGCCTGGGATGCTTAAGCAACGGTTTAGTGAAGTAATTTCAAAAACCGGATTTGCTTGCTTTTTTCAGCTTAGGTAGTGTTGTCGTCCCACTGAAGAATTGACACGCGTTTTATTGTGCGAGGCCCCCAAACATTTTGCTTTTTTCGCAAATGAGTAACATTAGGAACCACTTTGTGTTCTCTGACGAAAGCTAGGGAAAGCTGATTGTCCTGGTGTGGATTCGTACATGCCTTTCGAGCAGAGTAATATTGCCCATGGATTACGTGATCGGCAATTCGTTTTCTCCTGCCCATCCTGCTTGTCTGTTAAAGAATTTCAATAATAAAAAATCAACATCATTTGGGTCCTTTAAAGTTTTGATTTGCCATTACAGGGGATTTTGGTCATGATTCTGGACAATTGAGCCTCAAATTTTTTCAGAGTGCTGCCATGAATTGATCAAATGTGCCTTGGCGTGTTGCCAGGAGCCTTTGACGTAATTGGTGTCCACTTCACTATAATTTCTCCATCTAGTACATTTCTGTACTTTTTTTAAAGATTTGGTGTGAAGCACAGAGGAAAGTGCTGGTAGCCTTCTTATTGAATTTGTTGTGCCTACCCCACCATCTCTATGTTGAGAATTCTTCCACATGCTGGTGAATTATTTTGAGGAGTGTATTGGAATTCCTGTTCTCGACTGGGTATAATATGAAATGACCTGTAGGGCCATTATTCGGTAAGTATGTGACCAAAACCGGCTGATGGTTACTTTCAACCCATGCTGTTTTGTCAACGTAACAAAATATGTTTCCTTTGTACATTTTAACACCCTTGGAGTCTAAGCCTAACCAAAAATAATGTATCCCACTTTCACTTGATTGAGGTATTAGTCATGGGGTGGAAAATAAAGTTTGGTCATGTTGGTGACCATCAGTAAGGTCACACAGTGACCAACTTTGGAGGGCAAACCTTGACAAAAATAAACCAGTCTAACCAAAAGTGGAAGCATATTTTTCGGGTTAGTGTGACTGAAGTGTAAAAAATAACAACAGATTGGTTACGTTGACAAAACAACATTGGACTGAAGGTAACAATCCAGGTTTTTGGTCCACAACGTAACCGAAGATGGTCCTGTATCTCTTTCTACTAAACCAAAATTCCAAATCAATCTTGGCCAAAAGCATTACCTTGGTGGTATTAATTCTGCATTCATAGACTCTCCCCCCCCCCCCCCCCTTTCCCCCCCCCCCCCCCCCCCCCCCCCCCCCCTCCCCCCCTCAATTACAAATATTCCCCTCTGTTTCATTTTGCTTCAATAAACATCCTCCCAACCAACTGTATGAAAATGTCGAATGTATTGAGCCTCTTTGCACTGCTTGGATGTTAAGGGGTGGCTGTGAATTGGGAGCATTTAATGAGTAGGTAACCATCCAAAAAAGTCTTAATGTGAAGCTAATACACATTTGGTATGGCATGTGCATGCGATTAAAAAAAGACCCAAAACAAACAGGTGTCTCGTAGTGCGTGTTTTTAGTGCAGCTCCAACAAACCTCCTATCTTTCTATCTCTTTCTCCAGTTACATGGTTTCCCACACACATGGGATCCCGAAGGTGCTGGAATACACAAACTTTCATATTCCTGAATATTGTCTTGAGCCAGGACACCTTTTTGCAAGTTGTTTCTTCTGGGTCCTACAGGCTGTTGAGATGGGGTGTCTCTTGGTCCTGCAGGCTGTTGAGATGGGATGTCTCTTTGGTCCTGCAGGCTGTTGAGATGGGTTGTCTCTTTGGTCCTGCAGGCTGTTGAGATGGGTTGTCTCTTTGGTCCTACAGGCTGTTGAGATGGGGTGTCTCTTGAGATATGTGGACTAATGTTCCGGCCGCGCCCGCAGTAGATATTTGGCGTCCTTGCTCACCAGTGACATGCCGTGCCATGTAATCGTACTCTTGGTATGGTGTGTATAGCTTGATCCACATCTGGAGGCTCATGGATGACATTATAGATGGCATGTACCTTCTTTCACCTTTAACACAGCTGTTTGAGAGTCTCATGTATTATGGGACACAACGAGAATAAAACACAAATATCAACGGCGACACACTTTTGACCACTGATTGTTAGTATTTATACACAGTATCTACATCCGTGGAAAATTGATGAAAATTTCATTGCAGGAAAATATGAATTTTTCCATAAAAAGTGTTTTACACTCTCTAGTGGGAAATAGGAATATCGAGGGCGCTATAACATACAAATTATGACCCTTTGTAGGCCTAGTTGGCAAGATTCCCGCAATGAATTTTTGGTTTTTGAGGTGGTAATAGCTCTTGCATGTCCCTACTGATATCAGTTGTCAAAAACATGTGTCGCATTGTTTAAAATGGCTCTAAAAATAAGAGGACAATTGCATGGGACGTCAAACAACTGTGCTAAATCACCTTGTCAGGTATCGGAAACAATAGGTTGGTGTTGTAAAGCAGGTGGACCAAAAAAAAATATCACTTCACTACTCCAGAGCAATGCTAGTCAACAGAGGAAAACTCATACAAACAGCAGTACTACACAGTCACTAATATCCAATACACAGAAAATACAAAATCTAAACTGACACTATCATACAGGCTGTAAGGGGCCGCAAAACACAAAATGTGCAGTGCAATAAGTATCACCCAATTCATATCTGGTGGTATGGTACTACAAAGACTCAGAAGTAACATGCAAATGTTCGCATTAAGCCACCACCTAATATCATCAGTTGAGTAAAATACAGATCGCAGTGATGCAATATGAATTAGCATGTTAGTAAGCAAGGGGCAAAACCCCCAAAATAATGTAGTGCATTAAAGATTAATGGCAAAAAATAAGTGTTCCATAACTCAGTGGCAGTACTAGGAAATGTCATGCAAATTTTCACATTAAAGGGATTAGCAGCGATTGCTAATCTGAAACATCGAAAAATCATCAAAAATTCATATTTTTGTATTTTTGTTACTGGCATGGATATGCAAACATAACCTGCAAGTGGTTGGCTTGAAATCCGTGTATTAAAGACAAGGCAGTACTTTTCATCTGATTCTGTAATTTCTATACGTGCGTATCTAAATTACGACTTGAGATCAAAAAAACCCTTTCCCGGTGACTATCACAGATTTTCAGCGTGATATTGTGCACCATGATCAATACAGTTGACCTCAAACACAAACACTATTGATCTTTGTTCATTCTGTACTGGTGAAAACCATAATCAGCTGTTTAGTGCAGATTTTGAGACGCCGTCGCTGTATGTCTATTTGCGGGAGACGGTATGACAAATTTCCTCAAATAATTTTTTTCAATATTTGGTGGTTTGTTTCTACATTAAAGCAGTTATATGGAATTGTACACACTTATCCCCGATTTATAAGTTAAAAACGTGCATTTCCACAGTTTTTTTATTCTCTCGCATTATCGCTGCTAATCCCTTTAAGCCACTGCTTCGATCATATTTATGCCAGTGTTTGAGTAAAATACAGTACACAGTGATGTAATATGAATTTGTATATATGTTAGATAACATATGCATGCAGTTTAAAGCAACAGGATGCATTTTTTATGCATATTTGCTATGAATGTTATAGATTTCTGTGCTTTGATGTTCATTGTATCGGAATCTATGGTGTCTAGATACCTATCAAAGTGACAATGGTTAGAGCAGCAGGATTCATCCACAAGTTCTCAATATCTTGACGTAAAGCAGGGTCCAGTTCTTTACAAACTTCCATGTACTTCTTTCTAACATCAGATAAAGCCACACATTGTCCTAGAAAATCAACAAGATCTTCTTCTGTGTGACACACTGCGCATGTAGTGTCAATTTTATTTTGGTTGATCTGCTTCGTTCTGGTTCTAACAGGGTATACACCTGCAATCATGCGTGCTTTCAAGGTGATACCCAATCTTGGTGCGGGCCAACTTGAGTTGTCGGTATAAGGATGGTCTTAGTAATACAGGGGTTCTCAATAGGCGGCCGCGGGCCAAATCTGGCCCGCCAACCATTGATTTTTGGCCCTCAACTTGCTCTAAAATATAAAGAGAAACATAAGAAATTCAGGTACATTTGGCCCTCAAGTAGGGAACTTTCAAACATGTTTGGCATTCTATGGCCCTTCAGCTAATATAATTGAGAATCCCTGTAGTAATATCATGTTGGTAAATGGTAATCCAGAAGAATAAGAAGTTTTTTCCTCAATCATTGTACTCATTACTTTGATAAAATGTGCCTTGGTGTGTTGCTGGGAGCCTTTGACATAATTGGTGTCCACTTCAATAATTTCTCCTGCAAGTGCATTACTGTAAATTGTTTTGAAAGATTCTGTGTGAATCACAGAAAAGAGCTTGTAGCCTTCTTCATTTACATACATACATACATAAACAGTTCTTGATATAGCGCAATATCCAAAAATTGATCAGAGCGCTTTACACAGAAAAATCTAAGAACAGCAAAAATGAGCAATACAAACCATCTCTATATTGTTGAGCCTTCCACATGCTGGTGAATTATTTTGAGGAGTGTATTGGGATTCCTGTTCTCGACTGGGTATAATATGAAACGACCTGTATCTCTTTCTAAACCAACAATCCAAATGCACTCTTGGCCACAAGCATTCCCTTGGTGGGATTTAATCTTGCATCCAAATAGACTCTCGTCAATTGCCAAGGTTCCCCTCTGCTTCGTTTTGCTTTCAATAATATCCTCCCACACCCACTGTATGAAAATGTCCCTAATGTATTGAGCTCATTGAACTGCTGTGGTATTGTAATGGGTGGCTGTGAATTGGGAGCATTTAATGAGTAGGTGACCATCCAAAAAGTCTTAATGTGAAGCTAATATCACATCGGGTATGGCATGATGCATGTGATAAAAAAAGACCTGAAACACACAGTTGTCTCGTAGTGCTTGTATTTAGTGCACTTCCAACAAACCCCATCTGTTCTATCTCTTTCTCCTAGTTTACACGGCTCCCCACAACACACAGGATCCTAGCCAATATTGGACTGGCATTTGATGTCATTCCATCCAAGTAGCATTTTCCTTGATCCATAAGCCACTTTATCCAATTGGATGCATTTTGAAGAAATTGCCATGGATCCTCAAAGCTTTCCTATGTTACTTGACGCAGATCCAAGGTGTGAATTTGTCTATACCAGCCGCCTTGGGCGTTGGACTATGTTATCGGCTTGGACCTATAGTGAAATTGATACAAATTTAACATAAGAGTGTAAGAATGGCAGATCATCACATAATACAGACCAAACCATGGCTTGAGGTGTCTTTGACTTTATTGTTAACCAAAAAAGGCAAATGAACTTACGCATGTTAAATTTGGCAGCTATCATTTTTTCAACTGACACTTGATCACCATTACATAGAATTGTGTCATGAGATCCATTTGGCTTCTTTGGGCAATACCCACTTAATCTCTTCATTATTTCTGTTACTCCCTTTCCAGTGCTAGGGTTCTCATTTAAAACACCCAGATGAACCCGAAAATGTTTTCAAAATGAGAACAAAAATCAGGACTATAGATATATCAAAATACAAGTCATTGTCTGATAAAAGTACTTTTTCTATGAAACATTTTATACATATAACAGCCTACTTACAAACTTACAATTTTACTCTTCTTAGCAGATTCTTTGGAATATGGATGTTTAATGTGTTGTTCCACTAAACTTCTGTAAGAAGCGAGGCATGGGATGTGATCTGTTCATATTCTGGCTACAATTACTGCCATGTGGTTATAAATGCTTCGCCATGATTCGTACGACGTGATGAGCTCTTTTACTGAAACATCAGCTGCTGTCTTTGTTGGAGGAAGTGGAAGGTTACTTTGTGAAATCTGTCTTGAATTCTGTTCTCGGATGCAAACACCACGGCACCCAATATATGTCATTTTCCACAAAACGATGCCACATAAACAATATCTTTTGATACACATCACTTACAAATCAAAATTGTACCTCTGGCCTCGGATGCTAAAGCAACTTTTTAGTGAAGCCATCAAAACTGGCATTTGCTTGTCAGCTTCTGTAGTGATGTCGTCCCACTGGAATTAATTCACTCGTTCTATGGTGAGATGCCCCCTCAAACGTTTTGCTTTTTTCGCTAATGAGTAACACTGGGAACCACTTTTTTTCCTGATGAAAGCTAGGAAAGCTGATTGTTCTGGTTTGGATTCGTAAATGCCTTCAAGAGCAGAGTAATATCGCCCATGGTTTATGTGATCGGTGATTTGTTTTCTCCTGCCCATCCTGCTTGTCTGTTAAAAGAATTTCAATAATAAAAAAAAATCAACATTTTAATTTGGGTCCTTTTAAAACTTTTGATGTAGACATTAACCCCAAAGGTAAGATTTGCATACAGGGGTTTTGGTCACACGATTTCTGACAAGTGAGCCTCAAAATTTTTCAGAGTGCTGCCATGAATTTTGATAAAATGTGCCTTGGTGTGTTGGCAGGAGCCTTTGACGTAATTGGTGTCCACTTCAATAATTTCTCCTGTAAGTACATTTCTGTACTTTTTGAAAGATTTGGTGTGAATTACAGAAAAGTGCTTGTGCTTTGTAGCCGTCTGCATTTAATTGGTTGTAGCCTACAACCATCTCAACTTATTGTTGAGCCTTCTTCCACATGCCGGTGAATTATTTTGAGGAGAGTATTCTTCCTATTCCTATTTTTGACTGGGTAAAATATGATTTCTACTAAACCAACAATCTAGACATACTCTTGGCCATGAGCATTCCCTCGGTGATATTTAATCTTGCATCTGAATAGACTTGTTAACTTCAAGGATACCCCTCTGCTTCATTTTGCTTTCGATAACCTCCTCCCACACCCACTGTATGAAAATGTCCCTAATGTATTGAGCCCATTGCACTGCTGTGGTATTGTAATGGATGGCTGTGAATTGGGAGCATTTAATGAGCAGGTGGTCTTCCAAAAAGTCTTAAATGCGAAGCTAATATCACATCTGGTATGGCATGATGCATGCGATAAAAAATGACCCGAAACACACAGTTGTCTTGTGGTGCTTGTTCTTAGTGCATCTCAAACAAACCCCATCTATTCTATCTCTTTCTCCTAGTTAACACAACTTCCCACAACACATGGGATCATCTTTTTTGAGCCTGTTCAAAACTCACCTTGAATTCAGAATCAAGTCAGTTATACATGTTTCTGTTTCTGTTGAAGTACTGTGTAATGCTCCTTGGTGGAACCGAACACCGAGAGTTGAAGTGCGCATGGAAAAGAGTAAACTAGTCTTGACGCAGATGACTTATGACAGTAGACTGTCATAAGTTGCAGGGATCTTGTATTTGTATAATTGAGTATGGCAAATTATTCCAGTGTACGACTGTCCTTGGGAAACAGCTAAATTTGTAGCATTCTTTGTTACTCTGTATTATTTGGTAAGCGATTTGCCGCGATTGACGCAGCATTGGCTGCAGTAAGCGATCCACCGGTAAGACCAGCAGTCCTGTCTGGCCTTATTAAGTATAGTTAATCTGGTAGCTGTTCTCCTTTGCTGAAGAGTATCCCAGTCTAGGTCCTTGACTATTTGAGTGATACTGACAGTTTTGCTGTATGTGTTTGTAACAAATCAAGCAACCTGTTTTTGGACTTCTTCTACTTTCTGTATGAGTTCATTTTGGTAAGGATCCCAGACTGAAATGGAGTACTCAAGAAGTGGTCTGACAAGACTAATGTAGGCTGTGCTTTTTATGGGTTTGGAACAAGTTACAGGGATCTTGTTAAGAATATAAATAGTGCAATTATTTAACAAATGCCTTAATAACATCTCAAATACCCTTTAAGAAAATGGCCAATTTTAACTCAAAATGTCAATTTTAACTCAAAATGGTAGCCATATTAAAAAACGCAAGGGCTGACACAAGATACTTGTGTCATATTTTGATTTTTCTGTTTTAAAACATTAAGTATAGACACATAAAATCAAGTCAATATCATATAATTTTGAGCAAGATATAAAGAGAAGTGTCAATATTAGTGCAAATTGGCAGCCATATTGGAAAATAAAATAACTGACAGAATATATAATGTCATATATATGGAGACCTTGAAATACAAGACATGGGTATAGACACAAAGATCAAGTTCCGTAGTGTTTTTAATCGAGATATACGACTTTAAAAATGTGAATGACAGACGATCATTTTGAAAAAAAGGACTACCACTGCCACCATAGGTCAAATCCAGCTGGGGCCCCATTTTGAAATAATTGGTTATGGTCTATATTAAACACGACAGGAGGAAGTTTTTTGAGGATAAAATTTCTCTCAATTTGCACTTGATCGGTTGTAGGACACCTACCGAGAGCATTTCAAAGGTTTATTGGACAAACAAGTAGAAAAGAAAACCAAAAACTATGTTTTGAACTTGCCTGCTGTTCGTACATGACAGAAAATACTAAATCATCTTCATGATCTTATTACATAAAGATAGCGTATTCGGCTTATTCACTTCAGGTGTGATCTAATACATTGGTAAGCATTCTCGTATGCCAAAAAAATGGGTTCTAAACAAATTGATGAGCACTTTCTTGAAATGTCCTGTCTCTTTAAGTGTGTACCAAATGTCATTCTTCTATCACAAAGTGCATGATTTTGCTCCAGGTTGGTCTTTACCCCTTACACTAACAGACTTAACCTACAGCTAGAACTATGTTTTCATCCCATATGGTCTCTTACAGCTTGTTTTCTTTCTTTTCATCAGGTTGGTTCCATGTTGTTGGTTGAGGCATTCATCCAGACATCTTGATACCACAGACCTTGCAGACAAGCCGTGGTATACTCGATGGGCCATCAAAAGCAACGATCGCTTTGTTGCTTCTCTTGGGAGAATATCACCTAAAGCTCAAAAGCAATATTTGCAGCTTGTAGAAGGTAAATTCAGTGAACATAAGACCCAGGAAGAGTAGGCATGTAAAAGAATCATTGTGATGTAATAATTTAGATTTTACCCATCGTATTGTCATGGTGATATCTGTGTGTGCGTCAGCCTTTGCCTGTGTTTCTGAAATTTCTTGTGTAATATCTCAAGAGTCAGATGCAAAGATCATGGCTTATTTTGTAGGTGTCCCTTTTAGATATCGGCATCGATTTTGCAGGACTAATGCCCTGTGAACCAATGATGACAGTTATCTAGGTCAAACCCACAGACAATGTCAATGATACGAGGGGAAAAATGTTTTGTTTTTTATCTCCCTTTCCCCCCTGAAGGGGGGGGGGGGGGAAAAGGGGAGACAAGAAACCCGGTGGACGAATAATAGGAAAAAAACGGGGAACGGAATAGAAAGGGGGAACACAAGAGTGGCACCAGGATCCATACGTGGATTTGGGTTTAATACCGGAAATCATTTTTTACCAAAATTCCTATCCCACAATGACCCAACGTTGTACGAGTAGATGCATCAATCCATGCACGCTCGCAGTACGTGCGCCTTTAAATACGCGCAACATTTTGTGGTGCGAAAATTCAAGGCAATCAAAGAGGAATCGTTATGTAAAGTTATACAGCAAACGTTTTCGCACAGGTTGATAGAAAAATGACGGTATGACACAAAACACCTAGAATAATGCGCTATTTATTTTCTAGAGAGTGCGCGTTGGTGGTTAAATTTCGGTAAAGAATAACATCCGGACGGAAACCCAGAAATCCAGGTATTGTTGTTTATGGTGGATTTTTGTTATCAGGTCATCTCAATGAAATGAGATGAAGAACACCCCCCCCCCCCCCTATGGTTTATTCTGATGTGCTCTAATCATCGAATATCCATGGTATTGTTCCTAATAAGTCAATTTCATGCATTTTTTGTTGTTTCACATAGGAACCAAATCGGTTCTATATAATACAAGCTGCATACCAAGTTAAACCGTAGATGAAAAAGAGAAGCTCCATTTGTCAGATCTGGATTGGAGGGACATCTACGTCAAAAAAACAGGTCAGTATAATTGCATTCTCTTGGTTATCTGTGCTATCCCAGTATCAAAAATTTGCCTCCTTCTAGGTACTATAATTCCTTAACAAAATAACCTTATACAGGGGTCTCAACAAACAAAAGAAACCCTCAAAGCGCCCTCTTTTCATGAAGAGCAAAAAGATAAACCATGCATATTATTACATATCTGAAAAGTGCAATTCGTCAGGTTATAGACACCGAAAAAAATCTTTCCATGGATGCAAATTGACAGAGTTATGGCCGATTGAAAAATTTTACCAATTTTGTCAGTTTTATCCAGGATGTACCATGATTTACTGCTTTCAGAGTCTTTAGGACTGTACACATTCTCAAGCCTCATTCTTGTGTTTATGTTTTCTTTTGTTTTGCGACAAGGTCAGTTCTGATATGAAAGCTCTAGTTTCAAGATTAGAAATTCCAAGATCTTGTCCTTAATTCCCACTGCTGACCCCCCCTGGAGAAGTTGGCTGCCTCTCACGACGGATGCAAGTTGGGTTCTCTTTTCCATTTCAATAATCGAATTTAACAATTCTTGTCTGTCTGATGCTTCAAAGGTAGATGTTATTCTATGCGAAGATCCCCCGATTTGACTCCGATGAGACTTCGACACTAGGGGAAAACATAAGCATGTAAAGTGAAGGGTATGTACAGGAAACCACCGCCAAACTGCCAGAACTTTGCAATAGAATAACCGCTGCCTTTTCAAGCATACATGCAGAACAAGAAAGACTAGAAGTCTGATAGTGGTCAATGGTAAAAAGGGAGAGCGCAAGCCTGCTCCGTCTTCATGGTCTTAGAGCAGCGGGGGGGGGGGGGGGGAGAGAGTGGAGGAAAGAATAAAGAAGAATGAGGCAATGGAATCTTGGAATTTTAATAATTAAACTAACATTTTCAATACAAAAACTGATCTTGTCGCATAATAAACAAAAAAGAAACATAAAACGAACGAATAGGTTGGAGGAGGTATTGTATAAAGACAGCTTAGACAGAACCACCATGGATAAAATGAAAAAGTGGTAAAAATTTCAAGCGCCCATTACTCGGTCAATATGTGTCCTTTTGGAAAGATTTTTCAGTTGCGAGAAACCTAATGAAATTGCACTTTTCAGGGATGTATTAATCTTGTATGGTTACTCTTTCTCTTCATGAATAGAGGGCGCTTTGAGGGTTTTCCTTTTTTTGAGAACCGGTAGCACTTAACCATTACACATTAGGATAACCATTAATCATCTTCTTGCCCAAAGTGAACTCCAGTAAAAGCAATCTTGGCCTTAACCGTGCATTGGGAATTGTGCCCCTCCTGGCAATGTTGAAGACATTGCACTTCAACATTTGGGGGGGGGGGGAAGAGGAAGCACAGCACAGCACCTTTCCAAACATTTGTTCTATAGTTGCAAAATTGGTGTAGGGAGCAGTATTATGCATTTGAAGTGCAATGGTCCCATTGCACAGCTGTTTGAAAGTCTCATTTATTATGACAAAACCAGAATAAAACAAAAATAATAACGGGCGACACACTTTTGACAACTAATTTTAGTTGTGTAAATTTTACGAAATTTCATTGCGGGCAAATATGATTTTTCATAAAAATCTAGTTTTCCACGTCTTTCTATGGAGAATGGGCAAATAAAGGGCGCTATAACACACATATCAAGACCTTGTAGGCCTATATGGCAAGATTCCCGCAATGGATTTGTCTGATTTTTGCAGAGATAATAGCTCTTGCATGTCCCAACTTATATCAGTTGTCAAAATTGTGTCGCCAATGCTTATACTTGATCTAAAAATAAAAGTGACAATTTGTATGGGGTCAAACAGCTGTGATTGGCTGCTGCTGTAGGATGTGTTATCAAAATTGTTAATTTTTCATGGATCATCATTTCCATTGCAGCATTTCAGAATGACATAACATACACTTTAAATGTTGCTACTCTATCTAAGATTTAGCCAGGAGCGGACTGACGTCACATCGCGGTGAAAACAAAGGGGAAGCCCAGAGAATCCATGAATCATGGTGAAAACAAACTGCGCAAATTGCTTCTTTAGGTTCACTGCACATGGCACGACACTATGTGTGCAGCACGCATCGAGTTACGCAAGTCGTTGCTGGGCAGATTTTGTCAGAACTCCCGGATGTCCACTCCTGGCTATAGTTTATCAATGAACCATGATGCATGCTATTTAGATTAGTCTTGAACACGGTGGCATAAACAGCAGGGGGAAAGAACTCAATCCCCTCCCTTCTACACCCTTCCCATGAAAAATAAAGACAAAAATGGAGAATAGGAAGCTGTGCCCCCAATTCTAACCCTTTTTCACCCATGGTTCCCACCAAACTGAAATATTAAGTTAAGCCACTATATTTCTGACAATTATTTTTTCTTAGATCTCCAAAGATCTGGCCAAGGTGCTTCCGACATTAATGCTGATGTGTCTGCCATTTGTCTTCTATGCTATGCTACCAATTTTGTAAGTATGGAAATAAGGAGGCCAGATGAAACCACCGTTTGTTGCAGATACCAATTGCAGGGCTACAAGCGGCCCAATAATTCCTATATTTTTTACCCTCTCCCTATAAATCCCTATAAAGTTCCAAAATCCCTATATATCCCTATATTTTTGTTCTCCACAGAAATTAAAGATTTAGTATGGGACGGTGTGTCATTTGTTGGCTTTTTTGCTACAATTGGAATTTTTGGTCTTAAAATGTAGATAATGGTCCCAGGAATCCAAATCAAATTGTTACCAATTTTTTATCCCTTCCGTTTGGCGGCCATCTTGGATTTCAAAATGGCTGCCATTTTCAACATATTTTGCCCTATAACTGGACTTCTGAGCAACATAGAAGGTTCAAATTGG
>JAMKCH010031683.1:0-16324 GCA_023653785.1 Ophioderma brevispina | reverse complement strand
GTGGTAGAATTCGGCTACTTTACCTCTCCAGAACAGCGGCATTGTAGTATTGAGGACCGTCCACTAACTTTAGATAAGGCTCAGAATGCATGCGTATTTTTGTACCGAAATCAGAAAAATATGGAATAAAAATGCTTGAAATGTGCACAGAAAGTTTTCTGTGAAATATATTCTGAACTGAACCAGTACGTTAAAATGTTCTAAAACGTAGCGTTTTCCATTCAAACATCACCCGCCGCATGCGGCCGCCCGGTCAAATATGTACACCATTTTTGCATTTTGTCTTGACCCGGAAGCAGTGTCTAAAAATAGGTGGGCTATAGGTCAATAATGTTGTCAAATAATGCTAATACGTGCCCTGATTGGTTAATTATATAATTATATTAATTTATGTTCCGTTGATGATGTACGCGGAAAACATTTGTTCCAAAGTTTTTTCTAAAGAATGGAGGTTACAGTATTTTAATGTTTTGTATCATGAAAGCGACACATTTTTACGAAATTTATACTGCTAGCACTGCTGGCAAGCGTTTCATCGGCAAGTGTATATCGGCAAATTCAGTTCTTTTCCCGACAACCGATTCAGAACCGATTACTCTATTATATGGTCAGATTTATAAATACCCCGATCGATCCATTACACCATTGATGACCGTCATATCACGTCATGTTATTCTAAGTTAATAAGGTTAATGAAAAATATTATACTATACATCTCAGTTGAGACGGGGCCCGAAACGGGACTTAAAAATACACCACTGGAATCAAAGGAAAAGGTTGCATCCTAATCAATGCAACTAATAAATATCACAGACAATTTTTATCAGTTTCCTGTTGAATTTTCAGCTCACGGGCGCCAATTTTTACATTGTACATTTGCGCCTGGATACTATTTTTTTCGCCGTTCCCCAGGTGCATTTGCAGGCTTTACTTGCGCAAATTTGCGCCCTTGCGCCCGTTATTTGAGGCTGACGCTACAGTAAGACCAAACAAAGTGCCTTTTAAGCGCTGATTAACTACAGGAAAGCAGACTGTAAGGATTCACTGGATGACCTGGATCAGAACGTGAAGAGAATTGCTCCAAAACCCCATAACTATGACAAATTTGCCCAACTACTGAACAAGACGGCACGTGATTCATATACCCGGAAGCTGTAGGACGGAATATATGCCATGCCTTTCCAAGGAAGGTGCTGGAGAATGTCAATGAGTATGTTACCATCGTTGGGGCTGATCCTTTTTCGGCTGGGAGGCTGATGGGGGGTGAGGGGGTTTCGGGGGGGGGATCCTACCGGGAGGGTCAAAGCCCTGGCATGCTTTGATTGAGTTAGCCGGTGTGGACCATGGCCGACCAAGAGCATGGTCTACCATCCGAGGGCTCCGAGGGGATCCGGCAGGACTCCACGGCGGCCGGATTTGTCGCGGCCAACCGGGTTGCCCACTGGCTGATTTTAATGGAGGATAGCGGGCAAGAGACCAAGGGATCAGGCTAGACCATGGGAGGTGTAGTGGTGGCCCTGGTTTCGCTCGCCTCTTCAACATGGAGGAATTATTGGAATCCGGTGTTGTGCTAAACTTAGCCGGGAGGGGCGGTGAGTCCTTGACGGCATTCGCTGAGCAACTAAAAAATCTTGGCCAGTGCGAGGGATGGCTTGTCTTGTCAATGAGCTCTACGGTTCTGCCAAAAAAAAAAAAAAAAAAATTGTTTTCCCATGGGTTTTATCCCACAAGGGTCTGGAGGAGGCACATTTTTGTGGCACTCCTGGAGCATGGGGGGGTCCATCCGGTCCCAAGAGCTGCCGACCTATATCACTCACTCCTAGTCCCGGCCTGCCAGGCTCTTTGGGTCGTCTCCTGCTCGGTCGTGTCGCGCCTGTGATGGACGGGCGCCTCGTGCCAGAGCAGGCGGGTTTCCGGCCGAGCGGGTCAACGGCAAGCCGGGTGCTCAGACTGGATCGCACGATTGAGGATGGTTCGGGAGGGGGTGTGGCTGTGGTGACTGGGCTGTGTTTCGTCGGCCTGTCGGCGGCGTGTGACACTGTTGGTCGCAGATGCCTTACTCCATGGGATCATGGAAGGAAATTACCAGGACGTACATCCGCTTGACTGAGCTTGTGTGTGGGATTGCTGCAGCGGGATGTATTTGTTCGGCTGGGAGCGAGGGAGAGCCGATGGCGTGGGCTCGGGAATGGTCTGCCCAGGTGGGAGTGGCTTTGCGCTGACTCCTGGTTCAACATATATGACCGGCGGCCGGCCTGGGGGTGCGGGGGCCTGTCGGTTTAGTTATGCAGACGATCTGGAATAAGCGATCGGATGCCGGCTTCGCAGGTTGTGGAGGGGAGGCTCCTCGGGGGCTTTTGATGAACACACTCCTTATTGTGAGGAAGGCCACCTGCGTTCGGGTCCATCTAAGGCACAGGTGTGTGCTTTCCATCTACGCAAACCGTTGGGAGCCAGGCGTCGGCTTTGGGTTGCCTGGTCTGGAGCTCCCTTGGAGCGCTGTGGTGGCTACCTGTCTGCTTGGGAGTTGCCTTGGACCGCTTTCTTATGGGACCCGCATCGGGGGGGCGAGGAGTGGAGTATGTTAAGCAATGGCCATCTTCGAACAAACTCACTGGCACAAGATGGGGTGCTCGCCAACATACCCTAAGATATCGACGGCACTGCCCTGTGCTAATCATGTGCAGAGTATGCCTGCCCTGTATGGAAGATCAACCCATGCCAAGAGGCTTGGTTCAGCGTTTTGGAGCCTCCTGCCGGCTCGTCGCGGGATGCCTCCGTCCAGCGCAGGCGGAAAAAACTTGTACATCCTGGCAGGAGTTGCTCCAACAGCGTCAAGTAGTGGTGGTGTGGCAAGCATGCAGGGGAGTAAGCTGCCGGGGTATCTAAGTGTGGAGCGCCCTGGTCTGGGAAAGGATGCCTGCGCCAGCCGCCTAAAATCCAGAGAGAGCTTCTTAGGCAGGGTCCGGGCATCTTGAGGCAGTCTCTGGGGAGGTCAAGGGGGTCGCCTTGTGGAGGGAAGGACTTGCCGTCAAACAAGTGGAAATCTGTCGGTGTTGGGCTTGGTGAGAGTCTTCCGTCCTGGAGCTGATCGCGTGGGGGTGGCGATGCCTCCTAGATGAGAACCAGAACTGGCCGATCTAAGGTTTCCTTGCAGAAGTGGGGCTATCTGGAAGCAGATCAGGATACTACCTGTGGTTGTGGAACAGCACCACATCAATGGAACGCCTCTTGGTCTGCCCACTGCTGGAGCAACAATGCACAAATAAGGACCTTGCGGAATTCCGTGAAGCAGCCAGACGTTGTACCCATCTCTGGCTGGATCATATTTGAGAACCACAGTGTTTGGACACGATAAGAAGAAGACTCTTACATTATATCTTCTTTTTGCACAGTAGGACAAAAGAATATGCGTTTACATCCCACGGGATATAAATAAACATGGTATAAGTAAACATGGTATATAGACTGCCAGCCAGTCATAGATTTTGGAGTCGAAATGGGACACGAAATTTTAAATTTTCTCAAAATTGATCAAAATCAACTAAAATGGGAAAACCAATTGATAAAACGTGTGACTTTGTCCATATTTTAAATCATTACCCTGTGAATTTATATAGATTTCTATTGAATATTTAAAATAGTTGTTAGGGCCAGGGTGTTGATTTTTCTAATCTCGGATGTTAAGTTTAAATGGACATTTATAATTTTTTAATGAGTTTTTAAACTGCATCTTAATATTGTAATATTTCTTAGGGCTATACATTAGAATAGCCGAACTTAGATATTGAATAAATATAAAATCAATAATCACAATAATAATGTTCTTTGAACTTATTCGCATTCTGATGAACACAAAGGACCACTCCAACCACATACATGTTAAAATTAGTTTTATACCTTGAATTTTGATATGCAAATTGATATTTCTCCTCTATATCTGGTTCTCATTTGGAAATTGTAAATCACGTAGGTATTGTATTCCCAGACTTCATTATGGCTACTCACAAGGCTTTTGTAAGTTTAGTATTATGTGTTCTACACTGTGACTTCCAAGGGTCCTGAGGTAGGCTTGCTCTTGTTTTAAATTGGACCCTGATTTTGGATCAATTATTTAACAGCTAAAATATCCATCCGCTTGTCCCGTTCTGGGTGGATTCACAGGCCAAGTGTCTGTGGTGGATTTAAGCATTAAATAATGAAAATAGGCCTAATGCACAAGAACCCTTTAATTATGACATTTTGGACCATTTAAACTATAACTGAATATGCCGCCAAATTGGAACAGTGACTGTCTTCTTCAATCTCTCCTACCCGTTGATTAAACCTAACAAAATTAAAATATTCACTGCGCTACAATGCCAAAAGCTTTCATAAAAAGCTTTTAGGTAACCATGCTCTCATCCTTTCTGGTCATTTTAGCGAAAAAATGTGAGATCTCAGTACCTTCACAGTGGTTAGGGTATGCCGTCAAAGTTGAAGGGTAAGGGGGTGGTTTCCACCCGAGGTAATTTATGGTGCTTTTTTTTAAAATATTATGCACAGTTTAACTCTAAAACTCTATGTTTATAGAAAATTAGCCATTTGTCATCATTTAGAGCTGAAAACCCCGTGAAAATAAATCCAATATTCCTAACTTTTTTAGCGCAAAATTGGATTTTCACCTATAGATTTTCTGTGGAAAATACCAATTTTGGGGACCAATTTTGCAGACTCGAGGACTTGATGACGTCATTCTGACGCCATACTAGGTATGCTGGTACTTATTTTGCTATCAATGGAAATAGGAGCACCATAGCTATCTATTGATAGCAAAATAAGACATTGGTGCTTTAATATAATGCGTGTCTTAGTATTATTTTTCATTCGTGTATCACAGCACTATGAGTAACCCAAAAAAAATAAAAGGAGGGCAGTAATAATACAATGATAACTTTTGATTTCTATGCTCCCTCCAAGAAAAGTGCAATTATAATGGCCACCTCATTTTTCAATTAATGCACGCTGGTGATGGAACTATGGCTTAATTTAAATTTTCATGGACAGAAGGCAATGAGCGGATTTAAAACCCTTTGTGGTAACTTTTCATCAATCTGAGAATTAATAGCCACTACTCTAATTTACTGAGGGATGTAATTTAATGGATAACAATAACCCTTAAGGACACTTTCGAGCATTACATTTATCAAGCATGTTTAAGTTGATATTTTTTACCATAATTGACCATAAATCTTTGAGATTCCCCCTCCAATCTGAGTTCATTTTGATCCTCAGCGATCCAATGTGACTCCAAGGTGTAAATGGAATACCTCGCACTGGATCCCCTAATTATATTCCATTGGAGTATTTTTTAGAAAAGAGCCATTCTGACTGTTTTATACCATTACCATATTTGCACATTTTTTACCCTTTGGACTGTTAATAACAAAACACCCCAAAATGTGTTTTCATTGAAAGGCAGCACTTTATTTACTTACTGGGAGTAAATGAATTATGGTCCTTTAAGCTATTTTGAGAAAAATTTTTTATTTTTTTTATTTTTTTTATTTTTGGACAAATTTGAACTTGTTGGGCCATTTGACTAATTTTTTTGGACAAATTTGAAACTGTTTGGCCATTTGAACCCTACAAGGTGTCAATCTGAAATTGACTACTACTCTATTCGTTAATTATAGTTCTTTGGGAAGAAACGTTACATATCGCCCTTAATGATTGTTGGAAAGGAAGGCTTTTGACTCATTTATTGTTGTGGGACAGTTTTGAGGTTTTTTTTTTTGTCCAATTTGACCCCAAAATATGCAAATGAATGGCTAGGCACTCAATCCACTCATTTGTGTTCCCCTGTACATAAATAATACACGCACACACATGTTCTGAATGAAACAGCTTGAAGAAAAAGAATGCAATAATGAATTTATTTACCTAATTTTTTTGGACTATTTTGAACCTTTTTTGGCCTTTTGACCCCAAAATTTATCAATTGGAATTGCTTCCATTTTATTCACTTAAATATGACTCATTTGAAGGAATGGACCTGGTCCTGATGATTATTTTAAGAAAGGAATGCATTTCGACTGAATTTCCTTTTTTTGAAAATTTTGGACCTTTTTTTGGCCATTTTGACCCCACAAATTATAAATTGGAATGACCTTCCATTATTCACTTAAATATGACTCCTTTTAAGGTAAATTGACATGTTTTATGATAGATTATTTGAAGAAAGGAATGCATTTTTGACTGATTTACTCATTTTTGGACATTTTTGACCTTTTTGTCCTTTTTTAACACCTAAAATTCAAAAATTGAAGCCACACCACCATACCTAATTGTATTCCCCTGAGATTCAAATCCACATGGTTTGGATGGTTGTAACAAACAACGCCGTCACACTTTTTTCTGAGCACTTTTTGCGTAATGCCCGGCCGCCTAAAACAGAATGGGGATTTTAATTTGCGATTTGAGCTCATAAATTGTTTGGATTTTGATCATAAGAACCCATAATTTACCTGGTGCCGACATGCAGTTGAAGACTAAGAGATGAAACGTTTGTGTTTTTGGAATAAGGCTATATTTGTGTGGCGAATGAACAATATTTGGACAAAATGGCGATTATCCATATCAACAACAGGTAAGAAATGAAATGCATCTTATAAAGCATATCAAAATTTAGGGTCGGTATTTTTTATTAGTTTTTAATTTTTTGTTAAAAACCGTGATTTATGTCCAACTTGGAACAATCTTGGCGTTGCTCCAAATGGACGCACACAGATTTTTGCCTTTTTTGGCAAGTAATCTGAAAAATAGTCCACAATTTGACAAAACGGGAAATACCGACCCTAGAACTATGACTCTGGATTACAAAAACGAACAAGGCACATTTCTATACCATTTCTATATTTTTGTATAGGGAACCAAAAAAATGAGTGAAACCACCATTTTTCATGATTTTCTAAAAAAATACACATTTGTGGGAAAAAAGATTATCATATTTGGATTCCTCGAGTCATTTCCTTTTCAAATACGGTATGTATACTTTTATATATGTTGGAACAATAATTAAAAAGATAATGGCAAAAAACAGTTCCTTTGAATTCCTGCCTTAACACCCACTAGAGCTTGTTTATAAAATCGCTGTTATGCCAATGATTTTTCCGTGTTGATGTTGTTCAGTTATTATTGTTGGTTTCTGGTATTAATGCTAATTACCTGTTGTGAAAAAAAGGAGGAAATAGTAAAATGTGGTAAATGAAGTTAAAATGATGGTATCAGTGATCAAATCTGAGTTTGTAATTCTCTGCAGGCAGGGAGAGATTAAATGTTCAGTTCCTTCCTTTCTACTCTAGTACCTTCAGTGTTCTTTCTAGGTTAATGCACAGATATATCAAGACCCAAACCAAGATATTTGTCAACCCTAAACCAAATCAATAACATTTCAAAGGATTTCTTATAAACTGCAGCTAGATGATACTGCCTGTTATATGAGTGCACCCACTTTGACAATCTTAGCTTGCACCCAAATTTTTGGTTATAGATATATAGGGATTTTTGATGGGGATGACTATACTTTTGATGGGGATGACTAGGGACTAATTTTGATGGGGATGACTAGGACATTTGCATTACTGCTTATTTTACATGCTGACAGGTTTGCATTTCAAATTGCTACATGTGCACAGGTTAAATGTCAAATAAATGTCAACATTTATATAGCACCTTTCATAAAAAAAATCAAAGCGCTTTACATTTATTCTGCTGCCACTAATGTCCAAGGTATACTCATACCTTTGTGCGGTGTTCGATGGACTATATTCCTAACAGCTTCCCATTTTGCACTTGGGTGAAGAGAGGCAAGTGAGGTAAAGTGCCTTGCCAAGTGCACAACACATCGGGTTAGATTGTTCCATTTAAGATTTCTGTAACATGCTAGTTAGCATGCCTATATTAATTAGTTAGGCATGCTAGTTCCTGTTTTTGTGGGCCGCCAGCTATAGCTGGCAGGACCACTTAGCAATCCGTTGTGCGTGTGTATGTATGTGTGGATGTGTGTGTGTATGTGTGTGTGTATGTGTGTGTCACAAATTGTTAAGTTTTTTTTAAATTGACCTCAATTGAAAAGTTTAACTTCAATTGGAACCAAACTTCTGTCATAGGTGCACAATGGATCCCTCATATGTTGATGAGGTCAAAGGTCATGTTGAAAGGTCAAAGATCATGTGAGGTCAAGTTGAAAAATGGGCTTAAAATGTAAAATTGATCTAAATTGAAAACTTGAAGTTCAATTGGAACCAAACTTTTGTCATAGGTGCACCATGCGATCCCTCATATGTTGATGAGATCAAAGGTCACGTGCCAGGGTCAAAGGTCATGGGGCGGCCCACAGCTTATATTCTTTGAATATAGCGAGCGCGAAAGCCGAGAACCGCGAAATTCTAGTTTACATATTACACTAAAACTAAAACAATTTCTACCTCATTGTAGTACCTTAGAGAAAAAGAGCAGAGCTGCTTTAAAACCTTCTGGCCTGTATTCACAAAAGTGGGTTAACTTTAACCCAGTGTTAATTTTAACCCTGGGTTAAATATCCCATAGAGGATAACGTGAATTTAACCCATGATCGTGGGTTAAACACTGTTTAACCCTGGGTTAACGTTAACCCGCTTTTGTGAATACCGGCCTTTGTTTTTAAATCATTGAAATTAAGTTGAAATAATAATCCCAGAAATTACACTTTGTACAATATGAACCTTTTGCTGCATGTATACTATTATATTCCTTTCTCTTTTCAATCTTAAATGTTGAAATTATGTAGCACCACCTCTTTTCCTCCATGTAGGACCGCAAAATGATGGAGATGGAACCGGCACTACGGAAGAGGAAAGTGGATTGGGAATGAACTTTATTGCTATGAAACAACCAAGAATGATTTGTGAGTATAAAGTTGGGACTCATGCTCTGTCTAGAGAAAACATTGTAATTTGTAGAAGAAATGCATGCGATGCAAGCTCAAGTTAATGCAAGATCCATTTAAACTACTGCACCGTTTTGTTTTAATCAACAGCGTCTATCACCAGGACGAAATCTTTCCAGGGGTGGCTACTTTGAGTCAGGTGACCCCTTTGGAATGTCGCCTACTACTTATCCTGGTCGTGACCCATTTGCCGATCCCTATGAACATTCAAGGTTCAGTCCAGACCGCAATCGTTTCGGTCAAGGCAGCGGAATACGACCGCTGCTTCCAGGATTGAGGTGAGTTTGTGGTTTAGAAAAGGGCACATGGTTTGGAATAGCACTTTGTGGATGGGTACAATAGTTTCCCCTATAACCTACATATCTTTCGTTCTGAGATCTCCCTTAACCGTAAGTGACCAAGGAGTTTTTTCTCACTCCCGTTGGTGCCCAAGGGGGGTTCCATGGGACCCCCCCCCCAAGGAAACCACTTTCCCGAGGAATTTTTGCACGAAATTTATACCACATGTGAAGGATCATAAGACAACCCCAAATCAGCAATAAAAAATGAGATTTGTTATTTGGGTGCAAGTTAGGGGCAAAACATTGTTTTCAAAACACGCGAAAATTGGGCAAGAAGACCGAAAATTCAAATGAGCCTTGCACTTACATCAAAAAATTTTAAAACTTATTTTATGTTGATATCTATTCTAGAAGACCCAAATTAGTTATATTTAACACAAAACCAGCAGTTTTAGGGAATCCTGTATTTTTTACGGGTGTTGCAAAATACGCGTCATTTTCCCATAGAGTTTGTACAGTAAAGGTTTGGCAAAACATTACATGATGAATGTGGTTTTTGTTTTCGGAAGCAATAAAGGGTTAAATTATTTTTCAAACTTATATCAGCAAAAAAAGTTTCTTATTCATCTATTCTCAAATGACTTCTGTTAGTGCCCAAGGGGGGTTTCCATGGGACCCCCACTAATTAACTCATTAACGGCTTGGCCGATTTTAATTATTTTGGTATGAAAAGAAGCGCATTTAAAAGTCAGACAAGTACAAAAAATTTCGGTGCAAAAATCCCACGCGTAAAGCGGCCAGCGCGAAAACAAATTTTGGGGGTCCCTAGGAACCCCCCCCCCGTTGGTCACTTAAGTGTTAAAAACACAAAATGGCATTTCAAAATGTCAAATATGCAGACAGGACTTGGTTGCTCTTACATGATGATTTCTATTATATATAAAATGCCATAGCCAACATACTGTCTGTCTCACTTGTCTTGTCTGGTTCTTCACCCTGTAGTTTCGTCCCCATTGTGTCATTTTTCTTTGTGAATGAAAACCTTTTTTTCAAAGGGTGGCCAAACCTTGTACAAGCCTGGCTCTCTTTTGGTCAACCCACCAATGTTTTTGTTTAAACGTCATTTGTTAAGATTACTGGTAAATAAAAATGAAACTGGAAGCTGGAATGAAACCAATGTGTAAAAAAAGAGTTGGAAACCAGAGCTGTTTCATTCTGAGATCTAGTGCAGTATAAAACCTTCACCCCTAACAGCTTATACAGTCTAAATGCACAGTAGGCACTCATAGGCAGAAAATAATGGAATCGCCAAATACCCACTAGGCATTGCACACCAAGGCCATTCCTTGTCTCAAAGTATTTAATTTATTTTATTTTAAAAAATGATGGATGCACAAATTTCTTACGCACAAAATGACGTTTACTTTGCCCGATAGACATCGTTTTTACCATGAAATCATCCATTTATGAATTTCATGCAGCAAAAAAGTGAATTTTGTCTGCAAATTCAACTAGAGGCCAATGTTGCTTCACGAAGCACAAATATCATGCGGTAATAATGGCCAAAAAATGACCAGTTGCGACCACTGATGCTAATTCTGTGTACACCCTATAGTGACTAGCATAGGCGATATCTATGACATAACGGGCAAGATCAGCATGCGCTTTTTGTAAAAGAAGGCAGCTTTCATTAGATTTTGGCCAAAATGGACCAATACCTGACCAATAGGGGCCCACTAGGCACAAAGTGCGCACACTCAATATGCTTAGGCCAGCCGTGCTTTGAGCAAATTTGGTAAATTTTTGACTTTTTTTAATTAACATATAACAAAATAAGTCGCATTTGGAAGAAATAAAGAAAGAAAATAAAATGGCAGAAATGACCACTTGCTGACCACTTGATGTAATCTGTGTAAACCACATTAGGCACTGGCTATGGTTGAATCTATGCATGAAGGGGCAAGATCAGCAGAATATTTGTAAAAGAAGGCTTCATAGGATTTTGGCCAAAATGGCTAAAGTGGCCGAAATGACCACTGCTGACAAACAGGCTGTAATTCTGTGTACACCCATATGGGCACTGCAATAGGCGAAATCTATGCATGAAGGGCAAGATCAGCAGGCACTATTTGTAAAAGAAGTAGGCTGTTCAAAGATTTTGGACAAAATGACCAATAACTGACCAATAGGTGACATAGGACAAATGCGCAACACCCAATATGCAGCTTAGGCCAGCCATGCTTTTGAGCAAATTTGGCTACAAATGGTCAAGCATTTGGCTATAAGAAGCTAAGAAGTCATCATTGGAAGAAGAAAGAATAGAGAATGTTGTGCTCAAAGAGCACGAAACTTAGTCGTGGAATTTTTGCACTTTGGTAATTGACCTTTTGGGACCTTTAATCATTGGTCACATATAAGGGTCACTGTAGACTTTTGTTCATCTTTCATTAATCCCTACAAGTTGGTATATTGGTATTTTGCAATATGGGCAAATGTTGATATTGGCATATTTTGACCTTTGACCCTAAACGATGGGTCCCAGAGTGGGGTCATTGGATAAGCTTCTTTCAGATGTGACACCATAGATGACCCAATTTGAACCTTTTGACCACCTGTGTGAGAACGGAGAATAGAGTTTATTCAGTGGATTCTGGTGACAAATAGGACATTTATATCCTAATTGTGATGAGTTATAGTGTTTTGTATATTAATTAGCTCATTGCATATCTTACAGATGACCCTTGGAGCCAAACTTCTGTCATATGATTCGTCTCGAACTATCGCAATTTTGCACGACATCACCTATCCAAGTCTTATCGTTTTTGAGATATTAGTATTTTTTGCATATTATTAGATATGGCCGCCATTTGAATGTTAATGAACTCCGATCGTTTATCTGTGTACATCCTTTATGAAGGATGGTCTAAGGATTTTTGAGAACAAATTTGGAATTGAGTTGTTGTCTGTTTGTAAGATTTTTACAAAAGTGGCGGCCTACTAGTTACGTGAAAACCCTTTGACTCCAATCGGAATACACCATATGAAGCTTGGGTCAGCGGTCTCGGACCAACTTTCGTTGATAGGGGGGTTAAACGTTTGGTACTAGTAGTAATTGAAAGTGCATTGGAAAGAAAAAGAAAAAGAATAGAGGAATCATTTGTGCTCAAAGAGAAAGGACCTTGTCGTGGATTTTTGTGCATTGGTATTTTACCTTTGACCATTAAACCACTTGGTCACATAACAGGGTGATGGAGCAACTTTTATTTTCTGTAATTAATCCTACCAATTGGTATGGTATTTTTGCAATGTGGCCAATTTTGATATTTGACATTTTTGACTTTGACCCCTAAAACGATGGGTCACAGAGCGGGTCACGGTGGACTCTTTTTCATAATTCATCGATACTATCACAATGGGAATTAATTAGATTAGTCAATTAAGCTTCTTTCAGATGTGACCCAAAGATGACCCCATTTGCCCTTTTGACACCCCTGTTGTGAGCACGGATAAAAGAGCTTTATCCAGTGGTTTTGTGATCCAAATAGTGACATTATACCTAATTGGTTGAGAGTTATATTGTTTTTTGCATATTAAGTAGCTCATTTGCATATCTTACCGATGACCCTTGGAGCCAATATTCCGTCATATGATTTTGTCTAAACATTATCCGCAACTTTGCACAGACATCACATACCAAGTATTATCGTTTTTGAGATATAGCTTTTTGCATCTTAATTCGATATGGTCGCCATTTTGATGTTAATGAAACTCCGATCGTGTATATGTGTTACATCCTATATGTGGGATGGTCTAAGGATTCTTGTGAAACAAATTTGGAATCTATAGCTTGTTGTCTGTAGGACCAGTAGGCTTTTGAGATTTTTACAAAATGGCAGCTACTTCCGGTTACGTGACCTTTGAACCCAATATGAGTAAACCCCAATTGAAGGTTGGTTCAGCCGGTTCTGATGACAACTTTGGTTTTACGTTGGTACTAGTAATGATTTTAAGGAGCATTGGAAAGAAAAAGAAAGAAATGGCTGGAAGACAGGACCTTAGTCGTTGCACGATAAGGTAAGAACTAGAGGATTATATGCCATAGGCCAAGGGTACACAGCCGATGGTAACTATGACCCCATGTCAAGCATGTCAAGCTTTGGACCCCATGTCAAGCCCAATCTTGGTGAAGGATCTGAAGCTCCTTTAACAGGCTTTATCTGTCTTCTATAGGCGAGATATAGTCATTTAGTCTCATTTTTAGCATTTTTTGGCAAATTGGCATTGACCCCCGAATGACCCTTGACCCCGATATTAAAAAAACCTGATAGACATCGCAAAAATGCATTGTGCAGTTCAAATAAAAATTTCTACTATGCTCAGTTCTGGAGATAAAACTTCTTAAAGTTTTTAGCTCAAACCGGAAATGACCTGTAAATGACCTTTGACCCCGAAATAAAAATACCCAGCATACATCGCTAATTAAAAGTTGTCACTCTGCTATGTTTGCATTTTGAGATAAAAAAATTTGAAAGTTTTTAAATATTGTGGTTTTTGACCGGAAGTGACCCCTTAATGACCTTTGATTCCTTATTCCTGAAAACCCTATATGTAGCATGGGTCGTGTTTCCTATGAACAAGTTTAGTTGTTATCGGCGTAATCCTGTAGAGAAGATAATTTTGCCATTTAAATGGACATTAGTTTGGCTTCAGACTGGGAAATGCCCCCATAATGCCTTTGACGCCTTATTTCTTGAATATCCTATATGAAGCATGGGTCGGTGGTTCCTCTGAACAAGTGTAGTTGATTATCGGATAATTTTGCGAATAAAGACATATTGACCCTGTGACGAGCTCAAAGGTCAGATGGGGGTCAAAGACATATGGCAGGTGATGGTCCGCTGAGCGGTCATTTGGTGCAAACCTGGTCACCATTGGTCAAGCCACTACTGAGCTAAGCACAATTGACAGAAAGAAAAGAAAGAAACTAGACCTGGGAACAGATCTAATTACAAGACGGCGGATTGGATGGTGGTGATCCCCTTAATGAACCCTTGAGGTGACTTGACCTTTGACCCCTCTAACTCACCAAGATTTCACAAATGTCATTAAATGTATTTACTGTTAACAACGTTATGAGGAACGTTATCATTGAATTTTAACTAAATCAAAGCAGTCGGGATTTGACCTTGGCACCTCTATAACGTGACCCCTGGGTCACGATTAGTGTCAACTATTTATGTTCTGTTATTACAATCACAATGGATATTTGTTTCCTGTCAAAATTTTCAGTTCAACCGGAGCTTGTTTGTAAATTTGACCTTGAACTTGACCTTTGGGTCGGACTATCATGGACCTCTTCTAATATTAATGTTACATCAACTGTAGTAATAACGGGCTTTATCTGTCCTCTTTAGGCTAAGATAAATCCAATTTCGTCTTATTTTTAGCATTTTGGCAAAATTGACTTTTGACCCCTTAATGCCTTTGATCCTAGTATAAAAAAAAACCTTGTGTACACAAAACAAAAATGCATTGCTACCAATGCAAAACAAAAAAATTCTATATGCTTAGTTCTGGAGATAAAAAATTCTTGAAATTATTTGCCTTAAAACCGAAATGACCTTAAAATGACCTCAAAAATAAAAAAAATAAAAATATTGCATAATAAGGTAACATGGATTGCAAATCTGAAATTTAAGTCAATGTACTATGTTTAGGTTTTGAGATTAACATTGTTGAATATTTCTGAAAATATTGTTGTTTTTGACCGGAAGTGCCCCTTAATGACCTTCGATCCTAAAACTGTGGACAACCGAGACCCTGCCTGGTAACAATACATGTTGCTCTAATGACGTCACTCTGTTACGTAATTTGTAAGGCTTTTTGCAGCGATTTTTTGAATATCTTTCAATTTTTGGCTTTCAAACGGAAATGACCCCCTTAATGACCCCCTTGACTCCTTATCCCTGGAACACCCTAATGAAGCCAAGTGTCAGTGGTTCACTGACCAGTTAGTGATATCGGCGTATGAGTAGAGGGCACAAATTTGTAACATTAAATTAGAATTGACGCCTGTGGTCAGCGTAAAAGTCAGACAGGGGTCAATTATCATGCGACTAAATGGTCACAAGGTCAGCGGTCATTTGATGTAGATCGGAACAATAACCAAACAATGAATGAGCTAGACGCAGTTGAAGTGTTGGAAAGGTGCATTTCAACTAAATCCAGATGTCAGGGATTGACCTTTGCACCTTATTACGTCCCCGGGGTCACGAATAGGGTCAAACGTAATTTTTCTGATTTGCGATATCAGGAGGATTATTCCTGTACAAATTTCAGTTCAATCGGAGCTTGTTTGTAAATTTTGACCTTTGACCTTGAACTTTACCTTGGGGTCGCGACTATCATGACCTCTTCTGCTATAATGTTACGTTACGTAGTAAAACGGCTTTATCGTCTCTATAGGCTGAGAAAATCCAATGGTCTTTTTTATAATTTTTGGCAAAATTGACCTTTTGCCTCCCTTAAGTGACCTTTGATCCCCGTAAAAAAAAACCTCGTATACACAAACAAAATGCATTTTAAAAAAGGCTAAAAATAAAAAAAATTCTACTGTGCTTAGTCTGGAGATAAAATTCTTGAAACATTTGACCTTAAACCGGAAATGGACTTAAGACATTTGACATCCAAAAATAAAAATACCTTGCATATACCAGGTAACATGAATGCAATCTGAAAATTAAGTCACTGTACTATGTTGGGGTTTTGAAAAAAACTTGACAAATTAAAAAATTTTGGAATATTTTTGGTTTTTGACCAGGAAGTGACCCCTTAATGACCTTCGATCTTGAAACGGTGGACAACCCGAACTTCACCAATCTGTCACAAATGTCATTAAATGTATTTAACTTGTTAACAACGTTATGAGGACCTGTATCATTGAGTTTCAACTAAATCCAAGCTGTCAGGGATTTGACCTTTGCACTCTATAAACGTGACCCCTGGGTCACGATTGAGGGTTCAACTATATGTCTGTATTTACGATATCTCAAGGATTATTCCTGTCAAATTTCAG
>JAMKCH010031682.1:0-16801 GCA_023653785.1 Ophioderma brevispina | reverse complement strand
TCCTGCAAATTCCGTAAAGAACAAGTGTAGCAGCCATAGATAATATAGTGATATCAATGGTGACGTAACCAAGAAAAGTCAGTGTTTTGACGTTACATCTTGTATATATCAACCTAATGAGAAAAGTAAGGGGTAAACTATTTTAATTGAATTTCGTGTAAAAAACAACCCTTGTTTTCCTTTTCTTAAACAGATCTCAATTTATATTGTAATTTGCACACAACTCGAACAAAACCCTTTTATGAGGTAGCTTTACAGAGAGTTTGCAAATGAGACCCAGAATTAATCCCTCCCCCTAAAAAACTTAGTCCCGAGCTAATGCAATAGACGGGTCAACGCCTATCTAAGGCTCCAAGAGTTAACAGAATACGTATCTTATTGACCGAAGGTTGTTTCCTGAAAATAAATAACTCGGAAAATTATGTTACCTGTTCTTGCCCCCCCCCACCCGGCTAACCATATTCCCGGTAGTCCACTAAAGTCGTCTCTGCCACAATGGCCGTTTTCTCTTCTTCATAGCAACCCCATTTTATTTATTTATAAGCTGGACATTGTCGACGACTTCAAACTTCACCAGTTTACGATGATCTGATTTAATGGTGGTTGAACGATTCTTCATTGTTTTGTAACAATGAATCCGGTTCGCAACCGAAAGGAACAGGGCTGAACCGTGTGGGGCAGAAATATAGTCGCTCCGGGAACAATGGTGAACAATAGGGCAATCGATTCAATGGCCTCACGCCACATTAGTTTCACGCTTTATTCGCGTTTCGTCTATGGAGCCGGACTATGATCCTCTTCCGAACTATGTGTTACTTCACACACCGCAATGTCAACCGGTAGTTGAGTTGAAGCAATCCCTTATAGTTGACCCTTAAAATACTGCTCAGGGTCTTATTTTAGATAAGCTATTCCTTCACTCGCAGGAGAAAACTCCTGTATTTAAATAACCAGCATTCCTTTATGCTATCTACTCTTAAATATGTGTATATTGCTTGACTGACCCGACACTAAGCTTGTTGAACTCACTCGCATGCATTTTGAATAAGTCATGGAAAATGCATAATTTTTATGTTGAGGAAACAATGCACAATGTGACTCTGACGACTATCTTTCTCAACTCAACTCAATAAGTAAATACATCAACATGTACTCCATTAATCAATATATCGATTGATGGAATTAATACATCACTTAATGATCACTACATCAACTCGATGAGTCACTATATCAACCCAATGTATCAATACTCAACCCAATGATTCTATTTATCAACCCAATGAGCAATACATCACTCAAAAGTCAATACCAACTCATGAGTCCACATCAGATTCAATGAGTCAAAACTCAACTCGATGAGTCAACACACAACTCAAGGGTCAGATATGCACCTCAATGAGTCAATCCATCACCTAGTTGCATCAGAACAGCGAAACTGGTCATGTGATCACAGCTACAGGTAACGTGGGTTGTATTGAGTTGCTGCGTCACATCCTTGTTTTACCAATTCCTACAAAAGGAATGGAAATAGAATACCTCAATCGTAGAAAAAATCACATTTACCGTGTTGCATTCGTTTTGGCAAGCCGTGCGTAACATCTAACAACATCTAACAAAATCTCATCGATTGTCATTGGATAACTAACTGGGTCAACCCACTATTCATAGGTTCGATATTCATAAGGTTTCGCTATTCAATAACGCACACATGTTCGTTATTCATAATTGAAAAAAGGGTTCGCTATTTATAATAAAACCGAAAAGGTTCTCTATTCATAAAATAGAGTGGTCGTTATTCATAATAAAAAAATATGTTCCTTATCCTAATAAAAACGGTCCGCTATTCATAATTGAGTAAATGTTTGCTATTCATAATAATGAAATAGGGTCGCTATTCATAATAAAAAAAACAGTTCCACTATTAATAATTGAAATAAGGTTCTCTTTCATAATACAATCCGGTTCGCTATCATAATATGAATTAAGGTTCGCTAACATATAAAAAAGGTCGCTACCTAATATGAAATAAGGTTCGCTATCTAATAGAATATTAAGGTTTGTTATCAGTAATATGATTAGGTTTCCTAGTCATAAAAAAGTGGTTCGCTAGTCATATAGAAAATGAGGTTCGCTGATTCATAATATTAATAATGTTCCTATTCATAATAAAAATAAGTTCGGTATTCATAATATTAAATAAGGTTTGCTATTCATAATATGAAAATACGGTTCGCTCTTCATAATATGAATTAAGGAGTCGTATTCATAACTATTAAATAAGTTTCTCATTCATAATATAACATAAGGTTCGTTATTAGAACAGAATAGAACACGCTAATCAAATACACAATGGGTCGGTTATCATAATAAGAAAAGGATTCATCGTTCCTCAGAATCGACCAATGAAGACTTGCAATATCAAATGTGAATTAAGTCCATTTACATTTTTTAACAATTGCATTAATAATTAAAACATGATATCATTGGCCCAGTATATGTACATCATGCTGTATTGACTCGAGCAAATAAGAGCCCGTTTGATATCCAGTAAATCCGTCGGTATGCAGAGGATAAAGTCACTTCAAATTACTTTTAATCGGAAGTACAGAGCCGAGCCGTAACCATTGGGGTGGGGCGGACGCCCCCCCAATTCCGAAAGCCCCCCAAAAAGGGCTCAAAAAGGGCAAAGAATATCGATTTTTGTGAGCGACGAGCCAAAAATGTGCTTTTTTTTTAAAAATTGTTAAATTTTCGTATCAAGGTCCACTTTTGCCAAAATAGCCCCCCCCCCTTTGGGGGGGGGAGGGGTAAATTTGGGGGGGGAAAAGGCCCTTTTTGACAAAAAAATCGCCCTTCCGTAAAAAAAAAAATCCTGGTTTATCCAGCAGTTGAACAGATTTTAGGTGCTAGCACTACCCCCTATGAAGATTAAGGATTTTTTTCAATGACGCAAAGCACAAGATCTGTCCTTTTCCACGCCTAAAATCATCTACTGTGCGGTCATTACAGTGACCGTATATTTCATCATTTCGCCAAACGGAAACAAAAGATGAACACAAAGCCGGAAAGAAGTTGCTTGACCACGGTGACCTAACCTCTTTTTGCATATAAACAAAACTTAACTTACCGTAACTTGCCGCGTAAGACCATTCTATTCAATTAACCGCGTTGTTAGCATAGGTCGCTAGACCCCTTCTTTCGTATCTTCTAAAAACATGGTGTAATTGAATGGAAATGAGGTCCAGTAATAAGTATGGATGTTGGTTCTGCACAAAGATTTAGTCCCATCTGACCAACAACATCTATATCCATGAGTTTGGTTCACATTAGTTTTTTTTCATAATGGTGAAATATACAGTCAAAATTAGGAACTCAAAGTTTGTTTAATTCGCGAACGAGGCAAGCTCAATCTAAACTTGGCGGTAATAACATCTTAAATCTTTTCAACTACATTGCAATAACAATGCCCTGCAGTTCCAAATAACAAAGGAAACTACATGCTTTGTCCGCTGCCTACTACACGGTGGATTTACTTATCCATAACGCCATTAGATTTTGCTTGAGTCAATGTAGCAATACGGTAGTGTATTTCCCTTGATCAGCATATCAGAAAAGAAATTGAGATGAAGTTTTATTCATTTCATGAAAATGTACAAAAATGGGATAATCTTCAGTACTCAAGCGAAGGTACATTGATATCGAAGAAATTATTGATATCGAATAGCAAAGTATAGCTTTGAATTCAGATCTTTACATTCAATCAAAATGTGAACAATGCTTGTCTATTCCTCTTGAAATAGCGCTCAGCAAAAAAAAAAAAACATATTAACCTAAACATGAGCCATCTTTGTCGGCCTAGTATCACCAGTGGTGATTCGTACTCATTCTCTGAGTGTTTCCAACAAAATTTGAATTTTTGACAAAATGAGTCAAAACACAATGAGGGTATCGATTTTAAGTGTAGTTAAATTCTTGAAAAGTCCCAACGTGCGGGAGCAGGGAGCACCGCTCCTAGGAATTGAAAACAATTGAAGAAAGAGTCACAAAAAAGGAGAAAATGTCCACTAGGAAAATTGAGAAAAAAATGAAGAGAATGGAAAGATGAAGAAAAATGAAACAATGTAAGAAAAAAAAAATGAAAAGAGAAGAGAAAAGAAAGAGAATGATACAAATCCAAAAACATAATGGACAAATATCAAACATAACAGATTTCCTCAAAGATGTGCCGCGATTAAAAGTGGTCTCATGCAATCTGCATAGTGAAAGGACCCATTCTAAACTCTAGTAGTTTAAGAAACTGCAGAGGACATTGAGAACACATTGAGAAAATATTGAGAACATTCCCTGATAGTTGTTTAATTTTACTTAATGGGAAACATGACAATGTTAATCTGCCTAATTATTTAGCCTGGTAGGCACGAATGTATAATCCGAATTTCTTAAGGACTTCACTGTCTCAACTAACCGATGCGTTTATCCAACGTTTCTCCCAAACACTTTTTCAGTGAACTTTAATTCGGACTTGTCCCTTTTGAACAATCTTGGCCATTACCTGCTTCATTGGCACATCGAGGAACTATCTAATAAAGGTGGAAATTTCATCTTATACAGATTCAATGGGAACACTTCCAAACCATCCGTGGAAGGAGAGTTAGACGACTAGATTACTCCTAGATGAACCACGGTTGTAGAATTATAGTCCGGCGCAATCAAAGTCCGGCTACAACGGTAAGGAATAAGGCATTCAAGTCGACTATTCACGCAACCCTCTTCAAACAACATATCCGAAAGGTAGAGAAAAAAGGAAGTATTGCAAGACGCGCTAATATTAACATTAAAAATTTAAATATATAAAAGTTTTCAAATCTTGATAGAAGGCCTCACCCCAAACCCCATCGTAAAGTTTTGCGACGATATTTCTAACCCGTTCTCATGTGAGAGGTACAAACACGATTTTCTTAGCCCTATACAATGTGTCTCAAAAAATTGTGCTGTGAATTATCGGACTCTGCGCCTTTTGGGATCACTACACCGTGGAAATGTTGTTGCCGCCTGTTGCATAGTCAGTTATTCTTCTTTTCCTGCAAAAATAGAATAACTTCCATCAACACCTTATGCGAATATCGGCAGTTATGCAAGATCATGCCATTTCAACTTTTGGCCAATGCATTACACAGTTAAGGTTGCGAGGGAGAAAAATGGGGCTACGCATTTTGCTTATAGGTCTCTAACCATAAATCGTATGGAGAGCATCATTAAAGTAGCCATTTTTAGGAAATCCTTTATGTTAAGGCCAAACAATCCAGAATGCTTGTTCCACTGGAAAGCATTCTTTAATTAATGTCTATGACCTTGCATGACCAAATTTCACTTAAACGACCCCGATAGCCACTTGCTTCATCTACCCCTTCAGATTGTCATCATGCTTTTTGTTGTACGCCACTGTGTGTAAGATGAGTATTACGTAGGGTCATTAAGGTCATCTAGGCAGGTCGTACGTAGGGCTTGGGGTCATTACCATCAAATCCAATGGACCACTTTTTTTACTGGTTTTTTTGAAATGTCTAAAATTTAAGCTAGTTAAGATGAAATTGAACAAAGTTTACTTTGGGATGAAGTGTTCAAAAGCCAAAGGACACTATGGGAGAGGGGCAGCGCCATTGGTACGCCAAAACTCTACACAAGCGGAGACCTCCTCGACGAAAATGTCCAATTTCAATTTATCACAAACACCCAAAGACATCTGGTATGGCCTGTACATTGGTCAACTATAGACAATGCCCAGGTTTGTGAAAGGATATCAAAATAGTTTATCTTGTCGCAAAGGACCACGTGTATGTTTTTATGTAGTATACGACTTATGGTTAGAGAGAGATATTGGTGAATGCTCAGCCCAGTTTCTCCCGCACTCCTTAACGGGGAAATCCATTTGGAAGCAGTTTTTAAAAAGCATGATCTTACATAATGCCGATATTTGCATAAGGTGTTCCTGGATAGTTTTATTTTTTGCAGGAAAGAAGATGACTGACTATGCTACGTGCTGGCAACAAAAATTCCACGTTGAGTGATTCCAAGAGGGCGCAAACGAAAATCCTGTAGATGATCACAGCACAATTTTTTTGAGACACATGTAGACTACTGTGTAAAATTAATATCGGTTCGACCAAAATGGGGGGGTGGGTACATTTTCAAAACCAAAATCCTTTGGCCCAAAATTTAATAGGGTAAATGAAAAAAAAGTAGCTTTCTGGAAATACCAAAATGTTGACCACTTCAGGTTTAAAATCTGAGGATTAGGGGGACGATGTATTTAGCGGCCGCGCGGGCTACGGCACTTTAACTTTCTTGATTCAATTTTTTCCATTTCTGTAATTGATATATGTGGATTTTATTTTATTATACGAATGGCGTATGAGCAGCTTTGTCAGCTTGCCTGGAAAAATATTCCTTTTGGTTGAATGTTTTTCACGATTATGGCAACGAACAATGATCTGGCCAAAACAGACTTTCAAAAATGAAGATCAGTACAGTGATAGTGCCAGGATTTATAGAGGTACCCCCCCCCCCCCACCCCCCCCCCCCCCCTATTTATTACCACGTGAGGGAAAAGATATTATTATTCTGTCATCTTTGAAGCCACAAAGTGCTCGGAATCAAAATAGGATTCCAAAATTTGTGGAAAAAGAAATCGTGGCGATTATATCCCGGACCGATTATAATGTGGAATATTAGTGTCGTCGAGTCACAACCCCGCCTGCGGAATAATTATCTTTAGGACTGAGAAGTTATATGGAATATGCCGTGGATTTTATGCTGTCATTTTGGAGCCTCACTGTGAGGACATATCATCATTGAACTAACGATTCTTTTAATTGTGGACATACGTCGTCACTTCTGGAAGAACTTTTGTGTAAGACTGTAAATCATTGAGTGTAATATTATTGTAATTGTGTTTTTGACATACCACATTCTTGACCCAATCTGATTAAAATCATATTAAATCAGTGTTATTATATACAATTTAGATCATTTATGCACAAGGCTCATTTATTTGTGTTTGAAGGGTATATCTGACCTTTGACGTCCACGAGGCGTCGTCTCTCTAAATTTCTTAGATTAAAAACTAATTTAATTGGATTGCTGTCAGGGACAAATCAAATTTGGATTAAAAATTTAAATCAAAATACATATAAATCTAATAGATAAAAGATTGTAATCAAAATTTAGATTTGTCCTCCGTTTTAATTTAAGAAATTTAAACAAGGCCTAACTGAGTTAAAGTGTTCGTCAGTGATTTTTTTTTTCTCTACACATTCACAATCTCTATCCTAACTCCCCAACTATATAATGTTTTTAAGGGGGTTTGATTAAATTAATGTTTACAGTATAATATATTGTTTACCAAGTTTTGTTGGCAGAATGGATGCCAGGATTTTCCTTTAAAATTTACAGTATTTTTTCACAGCGTGGATTACTAAAAATCTCCCCTTTTTTTAGGTAAGTCGGGGGGACGAGGCTGTGGATCACGAAATGTCCCTTTAATCTCTGGCTCACCTCGTTTAATATCGCACTTAGATTTCATTTAGAGTCGGACTCTTAATCTTTTGTATGTTTTGGGATACACCTTTTCCCTATTTTTATAAATTTTCTTTTATTTTTTATCCAAAATATTTCATATTACACGTTACACCCAATATTCACTTTTCCACTTCACCTCTTCCATAATGGAGATTTGATTTCCTTTCAATGTTTTCTCCACACCAAAAACAAAAAATATGCTGGAAAAGAAGATAGATAGTGATAGCGAGGCCTATGGAGAGGATTATGATTGGAGTCACAAGGAAAAACAGAGTTACCAATCATAAACTAAAATCTGAACAAAATAATGTTCAGGACATCTTACGGGAAAAAACGCCTGAGAATGGGGTTTGAACAAGTCATTTGCCAACATAATATATAGGCTGATTGGAAGTTTGATGCACTGGCTATTTCAGGGGTGGCGCCAGGGTAAAATCATAGGAGGTGCGAAAATCATCGGAGGAGCGAAACATTACACGATTACCTCATATACACTGTTGCTCATAACAGCATAAAGTTGGTAAAAAATATTTTGACCACTTTTTATGGAATGATTCTTACAGTGTGAGTTATCTAGCCTGGGGGTGTATATCGCCACACTACTTGATTGATCAGAGATCCTCAGTCTCTTCCGAAAAAAAACTTAGTCCACAATTAACCCCTTTACGAACTGTGTCCTTAGCCTGAAAGGAAAAGGGGTAATTGAACAACAGATTAAAGGATTTTGTTACATTTTTTTGTCACATAGGTCAGTTTTCCAGATAACACATTTTTGGGTAATCCCATGCATCGAAATGTTCAATAGTACTGTTTTAAATGTCAATCAGTCACTAATATCAAGTATGGCTACCCCTGGCATGAATCAGTGCGTCAAGACGTCGCGGCATACTGTCCACAAGGTTATATATGATGTCAATGGGCAGACTAATCGGTCAGAGCCTGCGCTAACTCTTATAGAGTTTGAGAAAGATTGTCCCTCTCATTGATGGCTCGGTCGAAGGCATCCCAGGCATGCTCGATAGGGTTCATATCAGGAGAGCAAGCAGGCATTGGTATCTGGTCTGGTGTTTCTAAAGACCAGACCTCGAAAACAACAGACCTCAGACCTCGAAAATTCAGACCCGGAAGTCAATTCACTGTTCCGGGTAGTTGTTTCGAGGTTGATGTTTCGAAAACACCTGGGGATTGTCTCCAAACATCAGACCTCGAACCAACAAACCTCTGCCTGACATCGAACGAAACATCAGACCGGGAAGTATTTCACTTCGGGTCTGAGGTCTGTTGTTTCGAGGAGATCTGATGTTTCGAAACACCCGTATCTGCTCCAGCCTCTCTGCCTCAAGAAATTGCTCAAACAGCGGCCATGTGCGGCGTGGCGGTTGTCTTGACACCGTTTGTTCACGGATGTGAGAGAGACCCGAACAAACAACAGACGTCTATGGCAAGTATTTTGCACAGGAAAAGATTTTGGGAAACCTTGTTGTTCGTTGAAAAACCTGGTTTTTTTCAACCGAAAAACCAGGTTTTTTTTCGATTTGGAAAAACCAAGTTTTTCAATCTGGGAAAAGCAAGGTGGGTTTTTGATTATAAACCAAGTTTTGATCGGCCGGATAAACTTGGTTTTTCACTCGAAAAACAGGTTTTTCAAACTTTGCTTATCGGATTTGAAAAACCAGGTTTTCAGAGTGAAAAACCCGGTTTGTCGATACGAAAAAGCTAGATTTTGATAACCCTAGTTTATCAGCCGAGAGAGAATACGTGGTCTTTCGTCGAAAAACTAGGTTTTTCAAATTTGATATGCTGGTGGTTTGAAAAAAACAGGTTTGTCAAAACCCTGCATATAAATTGAAAAACTAGGTTTTCGATCGAAAAACCAGGCGTTCTTCGACTGAGAAACAGGTTCTCAAAAAACCTTAGCTTATACGAATCGATAAAAACAGGTTTTTCGATTTGGAAAAACAGTTTTTCAAATGGTGATATCAGGGGGTTTTTGGAAAACCTGGTTTGTCGATTTGAAAAACCAGGGTTTTCGAGTTGTTTGAAGTGCTAGGTTTTTGATAAACCTAGTTCTCAGTCGAAGAAACATGTTTTTCGATTGAAAAACCAGGTTTTTCAAAAACCTTGCATATCAAATTTGAAAACTAGGGTTTTTCGATCGAAAAAACAAGTTTTCTCGCTGATAAACAGGTTATCAAAAACTTACCTTTTCGAATCGATACACCAGGTTTTTCGATTGAAAAACCAGTTTTTTTTCGATTGGAAACACCCAGGTTTTCAAATTGATATGCAGGGTTTTGAAAAACCTGGTTTTCGCTTTGAAAAAACCAGTTTTCGTTTGAAAACAACAGGGTTTTTGATATGCAAAAGCTAGGTTTTTGAAAAACCTAGATTTATCAGTCGCCCACGACCCATCTGTTTTTCGATTGACACCCCAAACACCCAGGTTTTTCAAAACCTTGCTGTGCATATCAAATTTGGATGAATAAAAACTAGGTTTTTTTCGATCCGAAAAAAACCAGTTTTTTCATAAAACGTGCATATCATATTTTGAAAAACCCGGGTTTTTCGATTGAAAAACCAGGTTTTTCGGCCGATAAACAGGAGTTTTCAAAAAACCTAGCTTTTCAAATGCGATAATAAAGGTTTTTCAAATGAAAAACAGGTTTATCGTTCGAAAGCAGGTTTTGAAAAACCTAGTTTATCGCTTGATAAACCTGGTTTTTCGATTGATTGAAAACCCTGGTTTTTCGATAAACTTGCTTATCGGATTTGAAAAACCAGGTTTTTCGATCGAAAAGCTAAGTTTTGATAACCAGTTTATCGGTTCGAGAAGGGAAACTGTTTTTCGGTCGAAAAAAAATAGGTTTCAACAACTCGCTTATCAAATTTGATAAACCTGATTTTCAAATCGAAAAACAGGTTTTTCGATGTGAAAGCTAGGTTTTTGATAAACCTAGTTTATCGGTCGAGAAACCTGTTTTTCAGTGAAAAACCTGGTTTTCGGTTGAAAAACCAGGTTTTTTCGTGCGAAGAAACGATAAAAATAGGTTTTTCTCATTTCTGTGCAAAAATACTTGCCATGACGTCTGGCCTTTAGAGCTCACACCCCCCCAAGGGCATGTTAAGTAATCAGAATTAGGCATGGATTCACTTCAACAGGGTAATGGGGACTCATTAAATAATCATCACCTATTATTACTGAGGCGTTAAAACAGAAATACGTTTTAAGATTGGGTCTGAAAAAAAATATTTTTAATTTTTTTATTTTTTTTGGTAAAAATGAAACAATTTTACACAATTATGCTAACCCCCTGTTTTTCGGAATTTTGAAACTCTCAGGGGCGTACGCTCCCTTTCCACCTGGCGCCCCTCGAGTGCTATTATATAGGAAACTCAAATTTTAGTCAACTTAAAAAAAATCAACAAAAAACAGTCAATTTATGTATAAAAAAATTATCCTTTTGGTATAAAAAGTCAACAATGTTGTGGCTTCCAATCTTATCATAAAACGAACACCAAGTTTCTTTGTACTTTTCTCTAGAATTTTACCTCGAGTTATCATTCGGTTTTTTGTTGTGAGCCCTTAAAGTGACAGGAGGATTTTTTTTTTGACAAAAAAGTACAAAGTAAAAAAGGAAAACCTTGAATTTCTGTCGTGCAGACGGAAAATTATAAAATTGCATCTTATTACATAAAGCCTGTGTACTCGGCTTATTTCACTTTCAGGTGTGATCTAATACATTGGTAAGCGCATTCCAATATGCAAAAAACCAGTTAAAATAATTGGGCGCCTTCTTTCTGGAATCTCACCTCATACTCTTTACAGGCAGGGCCTTGGCCGACCACGGGTTCCGTTTCAATACGTTTGCCAAATATAATGTTCCCCCGGCAATGCGAATCGATTCGTTTTTAAACTTTTCCAAACGTCCTCGACCGAGAAAACTAAGTGTCATGGTGCATACAAGTTTTTCCTCCTGGAGGGAAGTACGTCCCAATATTTCAAATTTTTTGCATCAATATTCTTACAAAAAAACATGTTCAGAACCAATTTCTACCGATTTCTTTTTAACCCCCCCCCCCCCGATCGGTTCGAAGTTTTAAGGTCCGCTCCGACAGGATCCCTTTGTGGTCCAAGGATGCCTCGCTCTTCTAAGTAAATTATATGGTACCGATTTGGGCCTAAATGGCATGGAGTTTGACATTTTTTTTGAAATAGCAAACCTTTCTGTTTTTAATTATGAATAGCGAACCCTATTTCTTATTATTCATAGCTAACCCTATCTCTTCTATGAATAGCGAACCTTATTTCTTATTATAATAGCGAACCTTATTTCTTATTATGAATAGCGAACCTTATGAAAAGCGAACCTTATAAATAGCGAACCTTATTTCTTCTTATGAATAGTCGAATCTTTATTTTTTGATATCGAACCTTTCTTTTATTAATAGCGAACCTTATATTTTTTTATTAATAGCGAACCTTTATTTATTTTATGAAAGCGAACCTTTGTTTATTATGAATAGCGAACCTATTTTCTTATTATGACTACCGGACCTTTTATTTATTTAGGAAATTCGAACCTCTTTTTTTATTATGAATAGCAAGTCTATGTCTTTATTATTAATACGAAAAACTTTTTTTTATTTATGATAGCACACGCTTTATTTTTATTATGATAGCGAACCTTATTTCTTATATGAATACCGAACCTTTATTTTATTTTATGAAGCGCACCGTATTTTTTATTATGAATACCGAACCTTTATTTATTTATGAATAGCGGAACCCTATTTTTTTATTATGAATAGCGATCTATTTCTGATTATGAATAGCCGAACTTTTTTTTATTTTTATGATAGCAAAACCTTTATTTGTTATTATGAATCAGCGAACCTTTTTCTTTATTATGCAAGACCGAACCTTTATTTAGTTATGAATAGAGACCTTAATTTTTATTATGAATAACGACCCTTATTTCTTATTATGAATAGCAACCTTTTTATTTTTTATGATAGCGAACTTATTTCTTATTATGAATAGCGAACCTTTTATATATTTATGAAAGCGAACCTTCTTTCTTGTTATTATGAATAGCGAACCTTATTCTTATTATGAATAGTGAACCATATGTTCAAATTATGAATAGCGAACTTTTCTTCTATGAATAACGGACCCTTTTTATTTATGAACTAGGCGAATCTTTTTCTATTAGGAATAGCGAATATTTTTTGCACATTATGAATGAACGAAACATATGTGCATTTTATGAATAGAGAAACCTTATTAATAGCGAACCTATGATAGCGGGCGGGACCCACTAAACGATGCTCAAGAGAAAAATTTAGATACATACCCATTTGCAAGTCACAAATTGGCATGATTGGGTTCTCCCACCAACATCCTGTTGGAGGCATAAAAGAGGTACATGTAGATTAGAAGGAACATCCTCATTTTTTTGAACGTTATAATTTTGAAATGATGCAAAAAACAACTGATTGAATGATGATTGGTTGGATTGATTGTCTTTCTTTGACTAGAGTTCTGTGAACAGTACGTTCGAGTCACGTTTATTTAGACGTTATAAAAAACCATACATATGCTTTGAAATAAACCACTATTATATAGCAGCATACGCAATCCAATTATAGTGTGAGTAAAACAATCCACTTTGGAAAAATGATGTGTTGTGTCGGAGAGAGTGTAACAGCATATGATATCTAATTTGATGATGACTTTTAGGGAGTCCTTAGGCTTGTATCATGCAAGGGATTTGCAATTAAGGATAAGCACGTATGTGATTGGGAGGCAATGTGTCTTGCACTGACTGATAGGATGGGGTACCAATACAGCACACAGCCTGGCCCTGAGTCTATGTACGAAACGGGGGTGCATATCATCAGCTTGTCTTGCAGGTAACCAGATTTTGGAGGAATCTGTACATTCAATGCTTTAGATCAGATCTGGATCTAGGCGATTTCTGAACGTTTGATTTAAAGGCACTATCGTGATTTGACCGCCTAAATAAAAATCGAAAACAAAAAATCAAAAAATAGATTTTTGCATGTCTGTAACAAGTAGTACATGTGTCTAACATACCTGGAACGAAAAAGACCAGAGGCAACATAATAAGGAAAAAATATCGGCTATTTTAGTCAATAATGTCAGTAAAGACACTTACGACAACACGTACATTCTAAAAAATTTGTTACTCAAAATTTTTTACTCCTTATGGTAGTTAAAATGTCACAGCTCTTTGTTGAGTAAACTTGACTCAACAAAGGGTGAGTAGCAGTTTTACTCTGCCTTGTAGTAAACATTTTACTCAGTAAAAGAGTCAATATTGACTCAAACGTTTTTGTTGAGTAACAGTTTTTTACTCCCTTACTCAACTGTTGAGCTGTGACCATTTTTACTCAACAGGGCGATAAAAAAACTTTACTCAACCCACAAGGAGTAATGTTTTGTACTGTATTTGAGTAGATTTGCTTGCTTCAACTGTGAGAACATGTTTACTCAACTGACGTTGAGCACATGTTGCGCCCTAAAACTGTTGAACAAAATTAACTTTACTCAATGGCAGTGAGTAATACCTTTGGAGTGCAGTTTATAAAGCAAAATGTTTATCACAGAAAGCTATACAAGTTGCTCACAGGTTGAGTAAAATGGATTGTTCAGTATACTCGAACTTCAAGATATTTGATTTTTGCATTTCTGTAATAGAATTACACTTTCAAACATCAAAAGAACACAGGCGGTATTTTAGTATTTAAAAAATAACACAAACGCTACAAGGACATATTTTTATTACTTTTACCTTTTTTTTCGAATGGGGCAAATGCAGCTTTTTACGTCTACTGTGGAATCTGTTATTTTGTACAGATGTGAAGATTTAGGCTATTACAAGATCTATGGCAGACGCATGAGCGCTTCCCATCGTCCCTGATACGCTACTGCCTTGGTGTGCACTTCCCGGAACGGATATCAAACACGAACTTATCTGCCGTCCAGATTGCAGCCCTGCGACTCTGACATTGACTCGTAACGAAAAAACTTCGTCTTCTTGGCCATGCCCTCCGGAGGCCAGATCTGCCACTTTCTATGTTTTTTTGCACCCGAAAAACCAGGCTACTGAACCCTATCGTCACGGCGGCGCACTTCTCCATACTTTCCAAGATCAACTCGTGACGACTTGAGTGCCATTTGGTTTTACAACTTATATGGCCGTTGATTCCGCCCCCAAAACCGATCTGATTGGCCTGCAACGATTGAATGCATTAAAATAACTCTTTGGGGTCACAACGCCCCGTGTTCCTCCTTTTATATGGCACGTGTCGCGGTCAATTAGTAGTAAGTCCGAAGGCCCATGTTGTGTTCAAAATCATGATATGTAGAGCACGCCTCACGTTGTGTAGTCGTGTACCGATGTACATGCACCAGTAAACCTAGAGGCATAGATTTTGTCAGATTCAGTGTAAATGCGGCCTAAATGCAAACCTATAACTTGACTGAGCAATAGCGAATCACCATTTGAATACACAGCGTTCACAGTCAGTGTGATACAACATCAACGATGCTGGTGAAAGGTTGCCGAATTCATAGCTTGATATCGGTTTCCGTAGACATAGTTCGGGTTCATCCGCGGAATCTCGCCAAGTCACAATATGACAAGTCCATTGCATCACCGCAATAATTATCAATATTTCTGCTTTATAAATTGATGATTGTTTAATAAAAATATCAGAATGACCAAGCATTTACGTCGACAACCAGCTTGTCACATGCCACGTATGTCCGCGGCAATTCTGGCTGCACGTGTCTGAGTTCGTCAACGTTGCGTAGATAACTTCCGGTTATGTTATGCCACGGCACACACATCCGGAAAAGCTCTAGATTTTTGATAGATTAAAAAAGACTTAAAAGTCGTAGTTTTGCTTGAAAAAGGAATTATGACATAAATAAAGCTTCAAAAGTAGTGTGAAGCTTGGATCACTTAAAAATTTACGTTTGGGAGAATATTTTGAAGAATGTAACCAGTGTGTCTCATTGCAATATGGCCGAAGGAGTCAGACGAGGAACCCGGGAACTGGCGGGGCAACAAAAAGGGTCAGCACCGCACCAAAGTACTTGGAATCCAGTGCTCTTTTTCAAGAAACAGAGATGTCGTGACCTCGTATAATACGGTCAATAATTTGACAGTTAGGGAGGTATCACCTTCATTGTGAATCCATCCACCAAGAACACTGAAGGTATACAAAGAATAGGCGGGAATGTGGAGATATTATACGTGTTTGACCTTCAGAGCAAAGTGTAAGCTATTATCGGAAGGTATCGATATACGAGGCAGAAACATCACGCTATATGAAACTAAACCTTCTCAAAACATGAGGGACACTGTCTTCGTAAGAATCCTGGATGTACCTCTTTTTCCGTCACGACTCGGAATTACCAACACACTACGAGGCCTAGGTGCGGAAAATTATTGGAGGAGAGGTGCACCAAGGAAACGCTTCGTGTCGGGGGAGGGAAAGTTGGTTACTTGATGACTGGCAATCGGAAAAGAAGAATTGAAATCAAGGAAAGACCCAAATGAACCCTTACCAAGGAAGTTGCCAGTAAATGACTTAAAGCAAGGCTTTATACCATCCAGGCAAACAGCAAAACTGAAAAAAAATGCGCAAACTGCTTGGGAGCAGGGAACCACAGCTCAGTATGGAAAATTCTGTAAGATGTAAACAATGCAAGAAAGAGGACATAAACAAAATGACTGCACAATGGTTAGAAGATGGGTCAGAAGCCGTACGTAACACAATCTGTGCAAGATCATATGCCTCTGTCCATTTCCAACAATATGCCCCAAAATTCTGAGGTGGGAACATCCTAGTCGCACGTGAAAACCCCCCATGAAGTAAGCCAGGAACGCAACGCTTCATTGCCAAGGGCAATTCTGAAGCTCAAAGCTGGCAAATTAGAAATCACACCTGTTCCACGACCAACTGAAACTGGAAAAAGAATCAACGAAACAGACATAGATAATAGTGAAAAGACTGAAACTGAATACTTCAGCCCTTCAGTAGACAGGAGAGACGGTGATGAATCATTCAGATTTGTCAGAGGATGATCGCGCGGTTGACCAATCATTATCCCTTTGAGGTTCAATCTCCATCTCCAAATCAGACTGGAGGAAAAAGGAAGCAAAAGGAAATCTCCTCAGAGGAAGAGATG
>JAMKCH010031681.1:0-15877 GCA_023653785.1 Ophioderma brevispina | reverse complement strand
AGTTATTCTGCACAAAGGATTTTTAAAGCAGGATGGACTTTCAGTTAAGAAGTGGGCACCAATTTCAAATTTAATATGAGTAAATTTAGTTATGCACATGTTCAATGTGTTATGCTAGAAGTGGTATAATAGGTTTTAAAAGTGTTCAATTGTATTACTGCCAGTGTATCTCTAATTTCATAGGTGAAGTCTTATGATAATACATAAATGGTTACACTGGTGCACCCTATTGCTAGTTGGCGTCTAAATCAGAGGGTGTATGAGTCAATCCCACAGTGCACAGTTTGGGATATTTCATCTCGAAGGGTCATGTGGTCTCAGGGAATCATATTCTTAACCACGTAAAATCACTGAATTTTATGCTCATTTTGACCCCCAAGGCGTTAGTGCTTGGGGAATTTTTAGCATGATTATGGACTGTCAGTGGTTCTTTAACATTTGGAAACACTTTTTATCCCTGGGTGCTGGCATGTGTTTAGTGCAGTGCGGTACAGCACATTGCAATGTTATATATGGGATTGATTCAAGACACCCTTTGGGGGTCTAAATAAGCCTGTTTCACACTCCTGTGAGCATTCAGTCAACAGTAGAACACCTGTGACTGTATATGGAACAATTCTATTCTATGTTTAGGATGTTTTCTGTACTCATCCATTGTGTCGCAGCCTTGACTGACATTTCAGTGAACAACCCTGTTTAAGCAAAACAGTCTTAATGCATTTCATTGTGCTGTTTCTATTTTTAGGATGTTATTGTATTTGGTGGGGATGCTTACATGTCGGTGGAATGTGAGGTGTGCCTGTAAAGCAGTGTAGGCTGGTTATAGTCCAGATTTATGGATATCATCTAACCAATTATCAGGTGTGTCCCGATTATGTCTACTTGGGATGGTTGTATCTATTGTATTGGAGATAAGTGCGAATTATTGATGGCCTATCCCTCTTCTGCTTGTTTCAGCTTCACTAGTAAGCCACACGGCACATTTAAAACTATTATGCCTTCAAATTTTTTTTTTGTATAGTTGCATACTTGTGTAGTCGAGATGGGTTATGGATAGTTTTTTTGGAAAGTTTTTGAAAGTATATATTGAAGGGTATTATAGTGGTATATTAAATTGTGCCGGTGCTGCTTTAAAAGGAAATAGTAGTTAGGATTGTACATTTTTTACACCTGTTAAGTTATTTTACTATGCCTTGCTTATACATTGCAGGTCAATATTGGTATTGGACATTCCTATGGTGCAATGTGTGAATGTTGTGTATTTTATTTGCAAGTGAATAAATGCCATTGGGCAATTTGGAAAAAAAAAACATAAATAAAACAACGAGTTCTTTGAGTTTGTTCAACTTCGTCCTATTTTGCTTTATGCTTTTTTAAACCATCAGCTGAATTAGATTTGCATATTTTGCGTATTGCGGACAAAACATAGATTTTTTTCATTATGGAATAATAAGTCCATTTTTAAATTTGATTTGGCAATTTGATAATTAGGAAACTGTGGTGTACATTCTTGCATGTGTGCACATACACAAGTTTGAGGAAGAGGTATAGAAAAGGAGTGTTGTGTTATGTTAATGGGGTGGTTGGTGTTTGTATGCATGCATGTGTTGTGTACAGAGGTTTGACAGTGGGGATAAACTGCAGATAACAATTAGGCCTATCATTGTTCTGCAGGTGTTGATGGGTGGGGACGGGTAGGGTATTTTAATTTTTTTTTTTTTTTTTGTGTATGGTTCCTGAGGGAATTGGCATGGTTACAAATTAATATTGCCAATTAGTAGCAGCACACAGTCATTGTGTGGGGGGGGAAGTAGGAAACGGACTTGCTAAATTGGGCATTGGGTATTCAAACGGGTTAATTTGGGACCTGTACATGCAGATTACTATATCAGTCTCTGTGTCAGTTAAGTTATATAACAACATCTCCTTTGAAACTTAGTTCGATACATCTTAGTTCATTCATGATTAATTTGGAATAAATTAGACTCAAAAGCTGTCGGGGTTCGTGGATTAACCCCGAAACTCACTTATGGGAGGTTTCCCACACATTGACAGTGTTCCAAAGACATATGCACCCGGAAGTTGATGGCGTTTTAAATTCGCTGTTGCTGTTAGGTTGCATGTCCTCCCCTTTGGGTCTATTCACTTCAACGTAAAGGGGGCGCCCCACTTAATAGTTCCGGCAAATATGCGTAATACTAAGTAATCCTTTTTAAGCTGTTTAAAAACATTGAGCCACCATGTTTTGGGCGATATCTTTTGTCAACTATTTGGAATTAGAAAGTAAAATTAGTGTCAATCGAAAGCTGTGAATCTGCATGATATAATATAGGAAAAGCGGCAGCTTTTTTTAAACAAACCTAAATCGTAGTAGGGAAACTAATGCCTTCAAGGGGGGGGGTCGGGACACGACCTTCTCGATTTTGGCACTGGGGATTTCAAAACGGTAATTTGGGGAACTGCTACGTCATTCATATGCGCCAGTTCGGTCCAGTGGCATCATTAAAAAAAAGAATCTCTTAAACTTTGTTCAATAAGATCTTTAGAATATCATGATAAAATTAAGAAAAAATATTGACTTCAACAATCCGTCGGGGTAGTGGATTAACCCCGTTGCAAAATAGTGTACTGTCCAAATAACGGTCATTTAGATTTAAATATTCGTGACCAGGCCTAATATTTAGTCAAGTCTGTGTGTAACGTTCGATTGCGTAGAGGCGCCCTCCTACCCGTCAAGTCTTTGAAACAGCCTAGCACCCGGACGTTGATGCCGTTTTGAATTGCGTGTCGCTGTTAGTGGCATGGACCTACCCCCCCCCCTGCATGCCTTTCGGGTGAGCATCGTATAGGGTGCCTCTTTGAGTTTTGGCCCGAAATTCTGCCCCAGGAGAATTATTGGTCAGGAGCATAGTATACTCGGAGACAGAAACACTACTTTGAAGAGCGCGTAATCATGTTGTAAAAGGGGCGAGCTAATCAGCGCATTATGGCGGTGGTTCGGACGGATGACCCGCATCAGCAGATCACTTCGGGGGCCAATCAGAGGCAAGTGCATTTTTTCGCAGTAAAGTTAAATACGCAAGAGAACCAGAAAGTATGCGCCCGTCAAAGGGTTTCTGTCATTGAAAGTGATATTTGAAAGAAATAAATAGTTATTAAAAAATGGCTGGGCATGCAAGTTTTAGCACACCCGTCCAATTGCAAATTGGACGAAAATCGCATGGACTTTGAAAGATGAGGCACACTAAGGCAAGCGTAATTCTGCAATCTGATTGTGGTTTATTCCGTCAAGGCTGCAGAATTCGTAGGGGAGGGGCCATATGGCACTCTTTCCGAATTAAAAAAGGGATTGATGTGGGAGGAGTTGGAGTTCATCATGATTGGCAAACTGTTTTGCCTGCAGTGACGTCACGGTTGACCAGCAACGTACTGTGGGCTTTATTCGTTATGCCGTTAACGAGTATTCCGTCAGTGAGTTAGGTGTTCAATGACGTCACGGGTGGCCAAATAAGACCATTCCCGTCGTGATTTTGGTCCTTAGCATGATCAGTAGGCCTATAGTCGTAAGATTAACTATATGTAAATAGATACTATAGCTTTAAAAAAATTCAAATGTATCACTATTTACCCAAGACCCCCTTTTCTTTTGAAAAAAGGAACATGTTTACCGAGAAGACCTATACTTCTGACTTTTTAGAGAGTTGTAAGTTTGAGTTTCAAACAAGACCCCATTTGGGGTGAAAATTTTGCACATGCTTGTCAAATAATCCCTATGTATTGTGGGAAGTTTGGAAAGATTTAGTATTGTGTCACCACCCACCCTATGAATTCGGCAGCCTCAAACGAATAAAACTGCATGTGACGGAATTGTGGCGGCCAGAAATGAATCATGCCGGTGAAGGAAAGTCAGATTAAGTAAGTAATTATAGTAAAGTAATTATAGGCCGGCGTACTCACAGTCCGGCTACGACGGTTAAGGAATGAGGCACTCAATTTAGTTAACTATTCACGCAACATTGCTTTTCAGTACAGACTTCACGCTTTTTTCCGTTGGCGTCTATGGCGCCCGGACTAGGCTCCGCCGAACTATAGTTGCTTTCACACTCCACCCAAAGACCCCAGTTTTGTACCTCTCTGTCTTGATTATAACCCATGGTTTTGAAGCTGCAGCCTTTACACCATTACGTCCGTTTTCTTACGCGAGTGTCGTCCCCGTGAAATTTTGCCATTTTACAGCTCCTAAATCAAATTTTGACCAAATTACGTTCCAGGAGTCCATATTATTCCGACAACCCTTTTTTGTTAGAACTTTCAACTCAAAGCTCCCAAGTCGGGCGCTTCACACCGCACACCCTTAACCAAACCAAAGTTGAGTGCCCCCAGGTTGCTGTGGCCCACAAAGTGCTTAGTGGCTTGCTTTCGACCTGTGTGAAATGAATTTTTTGAGATTTCAATAATTTCAGCATTTTTATTGCCAAAATTAACTTGCTCTAATGATGGCTAGCAATGGGGAGTTCAAATGTCCTATCCATTAAATAAGCACATTCTAGCGCCTTCGCAATTCATAATACAATTTGCAGCTTGTTCTTATAAACAGTTCAACTCCAGGCACAGTTCAAAGCTTCAAACTCCCTACTGAAATTTCAAAGATAACTCTGCTGTTAGGTATGAGTCATGATACCCTTTAAACTCAAAATTTCCCAGGCCAGATAGTAAATTCCATTGCATTCACGGATGGTTCCACTAGGGGCCGGGGGTTGAGTGCACCTAAACATGTCGTGTAAACCTAGGAAGTGGCTCATTCAATTTTTTTTTTTGTCGGAAAAAAAATCACAACTGTTTATGTTAAACCAAATTCAATTCTTTACTCTTCATCTGTGTACGAAAAAAATTGACAAATAAAGTGGTCCATTTTGAAAAAAAATCAATGTTTGTTCCTCTCAAATATTTACAACCACATGCACACCCACACACCACACACACGCACACACACACCGGGACCACCCTAATTAATTACTTAACACAAATTTCTCTTTGATGTGGGTAATCCCAAAAATGGTGTGTAAAAATGTGAAAAAATTGCCCGAATTTAATATCTTAACATGACATGTTTATATCTAATTTGTATGTGTTTGAAAGACAGGTCCTCCAAAATTATAGATGCGTGGGGGAAATGGAGAGGGACAGGCCTGAAGAGAGAAGGGAATGCCAAAGAAGGATGATCTGTGGAGAGAGATTCAGGAGAACACTTGGGACTCGGGTGAGAGAGGAAGGATAAGATGGGGAAGTGAGAGATCAAATGGTGGACAGTTCGGTAAGGGCAAGCAAATAAAAGGGGAAAATTCAAGCGGAATGGAGAGGTGAAAGGAGGGAAAATAGAGGGCGATGGAAATACCGGGGGAGGTCTATAGGAGATCGGATGGAGAAGATAAAACCGAGAAGGGAGATATTGGGATGGCAATACTGGGAGAGAAAAGGGGATGAAAGGGGAAGGTGAAAGTATGGGAGAGAGAAAGGAGAGCATTGAAGAGGGTGAAGGCGATGAGATGAAAAACATGGAGAAGGTGTAAGAATGAGAACCACCCACCTAGCACACTGGGAAGGTTGGGGAACACAACGTTCCAAATACAATGCATATTAGCGCTTACTTTCCGTTTTAAATCCAATTGTACTATTTATCTAAATTGGTGGCTTACTTGAGGTCAAATCTCCCAGATATTTAATCATCTAGCCCTCATACTGTTATCCCGTATTTACGGGCCTCCAACTAGTCGTAACCAAGATTGAGAAGTCGGGAAGGGATTCGAAAATTTACCAGCCAAAAGAAGTGTACCTTTCAGCTCCTTTCCTTGCAGCTACGCGTCATATCTTTGTTTTTTTTTTCATATTAGTTGGAGAGCCAGGGTGGCAAATTTTTCGGTAGATAAACCGCTGGGACTTTTTTTTTGCTGATAGACTCGTACTCATCGAATATAGCAAGGGCATCTGGTGGCTTTATTATTTAAAGAGAATAGTTAAGCCTATGTTCCTTTTAACAGTTAAAATTATAAACATATTATCCCAAATGGTACTGAATAATTTTTTTTAAAAGCGCAATTTATAAAATTCTTTGCACGACTTATATGCAAGATAAACGGCTTAAAACAGACTATTCGCTTGCTAGTTTCTGACATGTCTCGCCTGCGGCTGCATGACCAGAAGAAACGAGGCAGCTCAAACAGCTTAGGATAGGAATTGAACATGTGGCACAGATGTTAAGAAGATTGGCTCCAGAAAACCATAACCGCTGGACGGTTCTTGCTGATAGACTCGTTGGGGGTTTTTTTAGAGAAAATAGTTAAGCCTATTGTTCCTTTTAAAGGTGCTGCAAGAGAGATTTTGAGGCCGTAGATATTGTGTGATAATAGTTATTTCAATAGATTAGACACTCAATAGATTATTACCTTGTGTTTTGGTTACAGACATTCTTACTTAAGAGGAAAAAAAGGTGATTTTGAATATCTTTAATATAAATCATAGGCTGAATTTCGTATGTGCTAGTTTATACGAAATTAGAAATTTCACTCACAATTGTTGTACCAAAGAAAGATTTCTCGTTTAATCCTTTCAGATGCGGGATATAAATGTTTGGGGAAGGAAAGCTTTACATCCGGCAAAAATCAGCACGTTCAATTTTTTTGGGGACACTGATATGTGGAACTCTTGTTTGCACCTTTACGGTTAAAGTTATAAAACAGATGTATCCAAAAGGTACTGAATATAATTTTTAAAAAAAATCGCATCATTAAATCCTTTGCACGGAACCCGTCATAAACTGAAGTAGGGGGAAAACAAGGTCAAGCAATGCATGGAGGTTGACCTTGTGCCCCCGACATGGGGAACTAAGCATTTAAGACAGTCAAAATTCTATTTTAATCCTATCAGATCCATCATGAATTGGCACCATTTTTATCCAAATCGGAGTATTTAAAATTTGACCCTTCCTGTACAACTGAAAAATGACAGTTTTTATTGATTTTTGCGGTTTTAGCCTTATCACTTCCAAAACAACTTTCGGCCCCGCAGATAGTACAAACTTATCCCTTTTGGAATCCTTATGATACTTTTTTCAAAATGATATATTTTCAACAGATTGTGAGCAATTTCAAAATTGACCCCGTTATTGACCTTTGACTCCCAAAAAAACCAATTTTCTCCACCTCCTACGATAACTCCCTTTTTTGGGGTAAAATGTGGACACCCTTTAACCTACCAAAACAGTTTGTGTGAAATCGCTTCTTTAAAAAAAATTCACAGATTTGCTAAGAATATGTTTACTTTGAGGTACTATAACAAATTCTCGCCAGATAGTCGGCAGGTCATAGTACTATTGTTCACAGCGAAAATTATTGGACAGGGTCATTTTACATGGCTTTTCACAAATACAAAGGGCAAAAGACTTGCTTTTTGTCCACCGTCCTGCACACGTCTGCAGTTCAAGTCGATGAAAATCAGGCCCGTGTGGGTGATGGCAGAAAGAGATAAGAAGGGAAAGCACATCGACTTAATTCCACACTCCGATTTTATCTGTTATCCATTCACCCGCACAAAAGGAAGGGTTCAAACAAAGAGGTTCTAGATAGATAGAAGAAGGACCAAAAACGTTACGTAATCTTTAGAGAAATTCACCGTCTCGCAGGTTTTGCCGACCACAAAAGGAAAACCTAGAGTACCAACCAATAGAAAGCACGGATGCCTCCGCTTCTCCACATACTGTGGGTGCAGATTTTGCATACACTAATCGGTAGTACTGATACAAATTGATGTTAAGTGTTAGAGGTGGCCAGGTGTATAATAGTTTTGTACATGGATCATTGTGCTCGATACTCTTTTTTCTAATAATGCAAGGCGCTTAGGTTGAAAAAGATGTATCATTGAGGCGGTTTTATTTAAATCAACGCTACTATGTGTCATTCATTCGGTGCTGGCCATGGGTAGGCACATTTAAACACCCAATAGCACCCAACATCCACACAACTCGAGATTTTGGCCGGATTTGTTTGTATCGTCCGAATTGAACATTTATGTGGATAACAAGCACCCCAAACTGATTAAGATTCCGTTGACATATTCAAAAATGTCAGCGCCAAGCACGGACGATTGGTTTGAATGCGTTTCACCCCCTTGGATTCAACAGCGACCCTTTGATCGTAATCCTCTGCCGCAATCGTATGCTTGCTATACAACATGTTCCGGCTGTCTCCGGTGTGTATTAGCTTGTATTGTTGCTGTTTCGTTTAAATACGCAGTGTTTGTACATCGTTATGCGTTCAGCTTTAGTGCCCAAGACTGCCCCGTACGTGTGAGACATTAAGAGAATAAAGGATGAAAGTGTGACTAAATTTGAGTTTGACCCTGGTGGGGTCACCATGCTCTTTCCAGGGGTTCTGAACGTGACCCCTAACCGGACCAAGTCAGTTAACTTATACCCGGCCCCCTAAGGGGGACCCAGTTTTGGTGAATTATACTAGTTTTCGATCGGGACTAAATTATAAACCAGGGACGCGAACTGAATGACCATATGTTGAAGTCGTTGACCATGACTATTGGGAATGTCCAAAAGACGAAATCGAGTTGGCAAATGTACATTTCGATTTTTGGGGAGAATTGAACCTAAAAAAAAACAAGTGTGATGGGATGAACATTGTGCGAATACGAAACGGGGAAAACTAATTTATCCAGTTATATACTCGCTTTTGAAATTCCACTTATAATGTGTATATGAACATCTTTACTTGTATGCAGACTATTTTTGATTAAATATGGTAAACAATTATTTTTTTTTCACGGTACGCTGATTGACATAATATTTATTCATATGTTTGTTGCTGTATTCTATGAGGAACAAATAAAGATGAAGATAATTTGCAGTTAGGGAGTGAGATTATCCCCCTTGCGGGACCTGTCTCATACATTGAAAAAGATACACATGTAAAATAGCCAATATAAAGAAAAAGACATTGTGCTACTGCAAAGAAAAATACACACTTAGGTTTTTTTGTTGATATGTGTAGGTTAATTTTTCTATTTGTATCATGAACCAGTCACATTCACAACTGAAACTTTGATACCCTAGCGGGACTTAGAATTGATTATTGTGGAATTTGATTTACCCTAGCGGTTAGTCCGCTTGCAGCTAGTCCCTTTTTTTTTGAAGATGCATGGGTTCCTGACCAAAATTCAAGAACCCCCCCCTCCCCGGGTGTTGACGGTTCCGGTGTACAATGTACCCGGCCATAATTATGTTTGAGATTTTCTCGCCAGCATTCATCGCGTGCTGAGTCGCTGGATCCCGATGACCCGGAATCTTTACCAATTTAGAAACAACCACGATAATGCGATTTTCTCGAGCGAGAAAATCAAATTACGATCCTTGGAAGGGCCACTTGTGGGGATATGAATAACAACTGCAATTATGGGGGCGGCAGATAGCGTTCAAAAGTCAAGTGGGTCGATGTGGCTTCCTTATCTCTTTCTTCCATGGTTATGGGCATATGAGCATTCAATCCCGTGATTGCCATAAAGCCAATGTATACATTTCCGAGGGCTTCGCTTCTTAAAACAGATAGAGTAATACGTACACAAGACGTTTTTGTAGCACACAATTCAATTAATGATTTGGGATGCTTTAGAATTTGTTGGGATTTCTATACCTTCAGAGACCACGCTTTTTCAAAACTTAAATTTCATCGCTTTTAATTCGTTGTTTTAATCCCCAAACACCATTTCACGTCATATTAGACTAACTTAGATATGAAGTTGACAATCCGCAACAATAATACATTATTTTAATAATGAATTCAGGTATTTTGGACCTCAAATCAGGACCATTTCCAGAGCGTTTTCGACCAGCTATTGAGGTCACAGCGATTCCATTGCCTTCTCGTGTACAAGAAAATAACGCATGTTGGCGTGACCTCCTGATTGACTGTCGCTAGTCTTGTGGTTAAGAATGCTTCATAATCGCTACCGGTCGCATGTTCGAACCCCATCGTTCTGCTCAATTTTGAGAAAATAATTGTTTCGAATTTTGTTAAAGCGGCACTGGCACATTTTCAGAAAATATGAAATTTCTTCAGTTTGCTCGCAAATGATAGTCTAGGCCATTGAAAAAAGAGAGAGATATTTTACACATAAAAATAATATACCCAAAAGCAGATAGGAACATTAATAAGAGGCTAAAAACATGCAGGTAATTTGTAGGTTAACTTTTAAGTCTGCCGTAATTTTAATCAACAAATGTGTCTATTTCATGAATATCATAGACTCGTACTCATTGATATCAAAACCACAAAGGTCGCAGACCGGTCAAACAAGGTGCATGCCGTGAGAATCAAACTCTGGCGTGTGTTTACTTGTGTTACTCGCCATTTCCACGTCGTCTGCTGAATTAATGTCGCCGGCGACATTAATTATAAAATCTTTCTGTTTACCCGTAAGCGCACTGATCTGGGCTTAATAATTTAAGGTGAGGGCTAATGTATATAACCATGTATATAACCATGCAAAAATATCAACTTTGAAAAATCTAGAGGGCACACTATTTTTCAAATGTGCCAGTGTCTCTTTAAAGTGAAATAGACGAAGTCCGTCCATCTATTCAAGCTATATTGTGCAATTGCACAAGTTAACTACGGAAAATTATCGCTTCCCAGTCTGTGGCTTCGGGAATCCAATTCAAAATGGGTTAATATTTTTATCATATCATTTCCAATCTCCTCAGTGTTAAAAAGATCCCAAAGTTCACTTACTTTCTCTTGACCGAAACATGTATTGCTGAAGAGCGTAAGCTGATGATCTGGACGATCCTCAAGGCACCTTCAGATACGTTTGCCTTTGTCATAAATGTGAGTTTTCACACATACCCCGTTAGATTGTGGTTGTCATTTTTGATATTATACCTTGACTACATTTACATTTGATTATTGATACGCCCTGTATAGTTGGGTCATTTGGAGCAATTCCTTGACCGTGGAGAGCATAATACAGGGGTCAAAAATGAAAAATGCTTGGATTGCTGTATGGTAACCAAAGTGTTCCTCTTGTTACAAGGATTTAAAAAAGGTATAGGTTGTACTACCTGCTACGTATAGTTATCAAGGGATAAGACAAAAATAGTCAAATGTCAAAAGTCATCGCCAAAGGTTAAAATATTACACCGATTTCTTTCAAAATGGTCTCAAATTGTTAACCTTTCCACGGGCATTGCAGCAAAAGTAGTTGTCACTCTCTTTTGTATTTTAGACAAGACGGAATTCATAAAAAGAAACTGATTTTTTATGCTGACCACGAAAATGCCGGTTGCTTTGCTGTAATTGGAGTGCAAAGGGGTCAAAATTCAAGAAATTCAAAATGGCCGCCAAAATACCTCTAAATTTATGTAATTTTCCACGATTAACAGACATTAAACTTACTCTTCTACACAGACTTTTGCAACTGAGTATATTAACACTAATTATTAATCATTAAAATCTAGCCTCAAGGGGTAAAATTGGGCCAAATTCAAGATGGCCGCCAAAATATCATACAAAACAACTTAATTTTAGGCGTACAAGCCTACAATAATTCAGTGTTATTAAACATGCTGTCTCTCGAAGGTGAGTATATTATTATCAACTTCTCAGTTTAAGTTGTATCCCAAGGGGTAAATGTTGATCCAATTCAAAAGGCGCTAAAAATATACATAGACTTATTGTATATGTCTAAACCAGGATTGGCTAAAACAAATCATCCACTACCTGTTTTAGTATAGATGTTTTGATACAACTTTCTAGACTTATGCCAGTTAACTTTCTAGCTTTTAGTGCAAAATTGGAATTTTAAGCAAACATTCCATTTTTTTTAAAAAAAAAAAATTATCACTGAATAGTTAAAAGGTGAGGTATTAGTTGCATTACCAGTCGGTCGCACCAGGGAAAGAAGGAAAAGACTGTTTGAGCAAGTCCATAGACTGACAAGTTCTTATACATATGATTTCCATTCTCGTACTGGATAGATACAAGAGAAGTATTAGCTTTATGATTTGCAAGTAAAATAAAGATAGAATGCTGGTCTGGTGGCCTACGAGTTCCTCTTTCTTCAAAGGGACTTCAGGCATGTAAAAGCCCAATAAGCATCTCCCAATATCAGGATTACCGTTATTCCATAAGGAAGGAAATATGTGGCCATTAAATGCTATATTATCCTTTCGAATGTACTTTTGAGAACTAAGATGAGCAACAACATTCCAAAAATGAGATCGGATTACCTTAATTTCCAGAAACGACTAAACCACCTTATGTTCTAACCTTTTGACTATTAAAGTAAAATGAATACGAGGTATTCTAAGTGCTGATAACCATCACTGGAAATCTATTCTTTTTCATCTAAGCCTCAAAGAGATAACGGTCTGCATTTTATGTTATCATCTTCCTAACAATTCACAATATCAACACTATACATTTAATTATATTTAAGTATTACTTTAAAATTTTATAAGTAGTTTGAGTACGGTCTTACAAAAATTTCATGTATCTATTTTAAAGGAATATGTCAAACGATTTTTGTCAAGGCTCAGTTTGACTACTTCATAAAATATATGTACATACATCACGCATTCCCGAAAAAATAATACCCCAATTTGATTTTAAACATTAACAAAAATAGAGGCATTTTAATTTTTGCTTTTTTGACATACGAAGGAAAAACGGGCGGATTTTTTCGCCCACGGCGTCATGATCAAAAAGCGCCACTTTTGCTCTCCTCGTGACGTCAAAGTGAGACCAAAACATCGTGTTGCCTGGAATTGTTATTGCTGACCATGATATTGAGGGATTAATGAAAGTAATAATTAAAATTAGAAAAAATAAGTTACAGAATATAGACAATTTTGTTTCATTCGTTGTGTTTAATTATTATTAAGTGGCAAACTGCGTATGATGGTCACAACGACGTATTATGGATGGTCATCACTTGAAACGTCACTTTGCCTGCAGGAGTGGATTGGTCGGAAATCGTTTTCGAGTAAAGCTATTGGGCGGAAAATTGGAACTTAAAAGGTGCAAAATACTCAACAAATTGGACAATTTTCAACTTATTTTGATTTATATTAATCTACGTTACTTAAAGCTTTCCATCCATACCACATTTTCCAAATATTCGAATCATGAATCTTTCCTTTAAAGGAATCATTTCTTTGTTGTTGCTGCAAGTTGGACTAATTTTCCTAATCTCTAATTGTGAAACAAAGTAGGGAAAACCAAGGAAAATGGTTTCAGTTATATATCATTCTTCATTTTGGACCGAATATGATGTAAAAATCTTAAAATGTTATTAAATGCATTCGTTTTTTCGATGTTCAAACCATCTTTTCTAAACCTACTTCCAAGGAAGAATTCATCGAAGAATATAACACTAACTAATATATGTTATTATCATTTATCTAATAATATATTTTAGAACACAATACAAAAATAGTAATAATTCTAAATACAGTTACATCATCTGCTTCGGACGTTCCATTCTTAGAGATTAGAGATTACTCTTACCGGTAATGAGATTATATAAAACAATGAATTGGAAGTAAGCTATTCGGTTTTGAATTCTATCTCTCTGTTTGAACTTAAAGAGTATTCAAATTTATGTCCATATTAAAATTATCTTCCCAGTAACTAATGCAGAAAAGCTTTTTTTGTTGTAGATTCAACAATTATAGATGTCTTTGGAATGAGCCAAGAAGAAACATATACAGCTTTCTCAAACCCTTAACATAAAATATGAGTTATTGCTTTTTGGTCAAAGCAACTCAGGTCCCGATCCTTATTCTTTCTTTACGACGGGTTGCAATTGCAGACTTACCTAATCAACTGGTTTTTAAACAAATTAGTACATACATTTAAATATTCACAAATCGCCTAAATGGAATGTTCCCCCCAATACGAATGTCATAAAATAAATCATTCCAGTTGGTATTCATTTCTAACGAACAGAACTCTGGATATTGCGTTATTTATCATACCCCATAATTAAGTAGAATGGTTGGAGAAAATACCATGATTTTTAATAGACACTGATAAAAAAATAGTATTTGAACACTGAAATGTCTACCACATTTCGATTTACAATTTCAAGAAAGAAGTGCAGGTCTCCCAAGGGATCAAACCAATGCTCTACGATTCTTTTCCATAGAACACCATTGTTCCGATATTCCAGATATCCATTTTATATTAAGAACACAAATTTAATATTCCAAATTAGGCATATTCCAACCACCATATTCCACATACCCCATATCGGTTTCTCTTTTAACTTTCTCACAGAAGAATCTTATCTGTGCAATGACCTTTTAATATATAGTGAGTTCCCAGCAAGTGTGAGATTTGAAGAGTTTTTATAACCGCTTTTTTGCCGCTTTCCGACCATTTAAATGTTTTCCAATACTGATTATTTTTTTGTTTCCATGCAGTGAGATTCTCCGCTACGTTTTATCCTTACTGAAATAAATTACTAGACATTTAACAGGGCTTTCCGTGCATTTATGACTAGACGGACAATATGGCATACATTTCAACATGATTGGAGCATTTTAAAAGTTTGACCCTGTGTAACCTTAAATTGGCCCCTATTGAAAAAGTGACACCACAATTTGAGAGTACTAACTACCTAGCATTTATGTAGAGGTCAATAGTAACTACCAAAGGTGTCAATGACGTTTGACCTGGGGTCCATGCTCCTGCTCTAATTGCGGTCTTATAGGTCTACGGCATCTTCGAGCCACTAGCATTAACTATTACTAAAAATTTGGAAGTGGTGGTGTAAGCATTTTAAAGATCCCAAATGTTTCGTTTAATCGAAAGGTAAGACCATAATATATCTGACAGTCTTAATTTGCTGAAAATTAGGCATGCCAATCTAATTTTTTGGGAAAATGTGTTGTAAGAACAAGCTGACTGAACTCTACACGATCGTTCGGGACCAATCATTAATAATGGGAAAGGATAGCTATAATTTACCCATCTGACGATTCCCTTTACTTCCTACGGAATATATTGGAAGATATGCTGTTAGGCCTTTCAAAATCTCTAGCAAGTCATTTTGAAGGTCCATACATTCTAGTCTACAATTGATATATTTGCATACATAAAAGTATGACCTATAGCTGGGCCTACAAAGTGACTATAGACAAAATTTAACAAAGCATATCATAGTAGGAGTATGCCTCTTTTTTATTCTACGACAACTAGAAATAGAATGTCATGGCATTTAGATGTGAAATCGCCTCAAGTAGTCTTCATTTCGGATACAGTACTCCATGTACCTGTCCTTTCTTTATGAAATAACTTTTGAATTAAAAAAATCACATTTGAGGAAATATATATTTCTCATTTTATTACGTCAGTATTTTGGCGGCCATTTTGAATTTTCTCCAATTTGGGCTCGTGGGGAAAGAACTTATAGCTACTTATGCTGGTAAGTTATTGAAAACATGCTCAGCTTCAAGGGACGGTATATAGAAGTAAGTCGGATAACGTTTAAAAGCAGAAATGCATTAATTACAAAAAATAAATTTGAAATATGTTGCATTTGGCGGCCATTTTGAAATTTTTACATTTTGACCCAGTTGCACTAAAAATTCAGCAAAGCAACCGGCATTTTCGTAATCAGCACGAAAATTCAGTTTAGAAAAGTTGTTTGAAACGCTTCTACTAAAAATGCCTGTACTTCCTTAATTAAGCATCTTTTTGAGAATCTCGTCTAGTCTATTTGGTTATCTCGATAAATTAACAAGGTCAATGCCATTAACCTTCTATTGAACTCTGCATTTTAAAAATACCTTAGACGGTGCAAAATATCTATGTTG